>PVIH01000451.1:264902-278672 GCA_004025045.1 Sigmodon hispidus | reverse complement strand
GATGCTTTTCTGATGCCCCTTACATCTTGGCCTCTTCTGTGGTTATGTGAACTCTCACCTGCCCATATGTCTTCTCTCCTTCCCAGCTGACAGTTTCTTATGTAGGTCATGACCAGTGCCTCTGAAGTCCCCTGAGCTGGAAGAGTGTTCACTTTATACTTTAAACAGAAGAGAAGTTCAAGAGTGCCAAACTTGCCCTGTATTTGCTGCTCAAAATGGACTCTGCTGATGGGCTGTCACTGTCACTCAAACACAGCTTTCTCCTTGAGGCATGTGCTGTTTGGGTGTGCTCACCAGCAAGAGAAACCTTGTCAGATGGTGGGGGCAAGAGGGAGCGGAGATTCTTGGAATGCTTTCTCTTCTACTCTGAGAATTGTAGCAGATTTTGCAGAATCTAGTCAGCTTTTGCTGTCAGCCTGGTGGCTTTGTGTGCTACTGTTTCTCTGTATGTTGATGCCCAAATTCATTCTACATCAGTACAGTTGTGATCAATAGGTTTTTTTGTTGTTGTTTTGTTTTTTCTGGGAATAGCCAAATTGTGTAAATTTCAACTTTCTGGACCTCTTGGTCTTCAGTGTGGTTACTCAGCCTGACTCTTCAGTGCTGTGGTGCAGGAGCAGACTTTGCTCGTGTATTCATTTGACGAGCCTCCCTGAGTTCTTTCTAACTCTAATGCCAACAACCATCATTACAAGTAGACAGGTAGGTAGGTAGACAGATAATAGAAATATTAGGAAAGACTGCCATGAAAGAAAGATAAAATATGATAGCCTGCAGTTACCGTAGGCTTTCTGTATTTATTCAGAACTATATACTGCTCACATGTCCATGTGCTAGCAACCTTCTAGGCAGATAGGATTCCTGCCATCATGCACTTTTGAGATCAAATAATCATGAGGCCATTGGTGATTCAGAGTCCTCCAGCATGTGGTGAGGCGAGCCTACAGCTGTCATCAACAAGTCCCTTCTTTCCAGCCTCTATTTCTTTATTTTGTTTACAAATTGACAGATTTTTTCCTACCACTTGTTGTTAAAATAAAAAGTGTGCCCTCCATTTGTTTTCCTTTTTTACCCTAATGACCTTTGCTGACTCCTGCACATTAATGACTTGTTTCCAGGGACTCTATAGGCACTCAGTAATCATCAAAATGCTTAAGAAGCTTTTTAAAAATGAACTCTAGGGCCAGGCATGGTGGCGCATACCTTTAGTCCCAGCACTTGGGAAGCAAAAGCAGTTGGTTAGATTTCTGAGTTCAAGGCCAGCTTGTTCTATAGAGTGAGTTCCAGGACAGCCAGGGCTACACAAAGAACCCCTATCTCAAAGCAAACAACCAAAAGACAAAAAAGAAAAAGAAAATGCACCCTCGGACTGGAGATATTGCTCAGTAGTAGGGTACTTGCTAGTAGGCACAAGGCTCTGAATTCAGTCCCCAGCACTGTTTTTTGAGGGTTTTGTTGTTGTTTTTAATTCTAGAGTTTTGTCAGGAATTGTTAATAAACTCAGGACTGATAGCTTAGAAGATCTCCTCCCCTTTAAACCTCAGTCTGCCACAGTTTATTTTCCAAGGTATATGTTTAGGTATACCTTGTTCTCTGCTTTCTGGCTGGGACTAGAATGCAGACAGTTCATATATGTCATCTCGGGGTTCTTCTCTAGCTGCCAGGTTAATTATAGGATGGCTCCACACATTTCAGGTTTCCGAATCAAAAGCTTGGATGCCCCAGAATCCTTTCTCTCTTCAAAGACTACTTGGATTTCCATCCCTTCTGCTAGTTGTCGCTGCCTGCTGTGAGCCCAGCACTGCCCAGCTCTCAATATCATAGAAAAGCCACAGGCTTAAGACAACTAGACAGTCCTGTGTCAGAGCAGAGCCAGGACCAAAGTTCACTATATTTTTAATGGTTATTTCTGTGGGTCTCAGCCTATGCCTGGTATTGAGGGAAGATGGTGGATTGTAATTTGTGGCCTTGGCGCAATTTTCCTAGCCCCAATAGTATACCCTTTGTCTGCCTGTCAGTATCACTGTGTTGATCAAGATATAAAATAATGTGACGTGTAAATTACAAAGTTCTCTACAGTTATAATTGCTTATTAGTTTCATTTATTTATAATTCAGCTTGCTTTTACTGTATGTCAGGCACTCTGCCAGATGCTGGGAATATCTAAATGGATATATATGGTCTGACTCCTCGGCAGTGCTCCTAGTCAAGTAAGATGGACCTTAGCAAGGAGTCAGACTACAGACTGGTAAAGGCAAAGGTAGCTGGATGTATGAAGAATGTAAGCAGAAGAGAGTGAGGTACTGATGGTCTTTTCTAAGATCAGGCTATGTCTTGGACATGTCAGTGCCTGAGAAGAACCCCCCAGCAAGGAAACCAAAAGATAGGAGACACTTTGTGTGTGTCTACACTGCTTGCCCACAATGCGCATCCTGAGAGGGAAGAATGGTTTCTACTGTCCTCACTGAGGCTCTGTCACAGGTCAGCCATGCCTACAGCAGCCTTTTCTCTGCCTTACATGCCAGTGTGGCTCCTTGAGGAAACCTGCTTAGTTGGGTACATTGCAGACTTGTGCCCTCTTAAGATTGGTGTTAGGGTGGTGTTGGGCTTGTTTGTGTGGCTGACCCAGGAGTGCTTGGTATGGAAATCTCCTTGGCCTGGCTACTATTGCTATTCTCTACAGTCCTCAGAGTGGTGTCCTCAAAGTTATGATGTCCTGGGGGGAGGGGGCCCCTCAGGAGATTCTGCCAGGCCACCATAGTTTATCTAAGCCCTGTCACTGACTGACTATGTAATCTTGGCAAGTGACATAAAGTCCTTGACTTTCAGATTTCTCTGTAACACAGTGCTAATAGTACCCATGTTACTGGATTAGGAAGTAGTGAGCAAGTACCAAGGAGCATAAACAGGCTGGATGTCTGTCCATCAAGGCTTTCTTAGGAGATTCTTGCCATGGTCACTAGATTATGTGGACCAAAGGTCCTGGTGACTAATTTCTATGGTTCTGAATGCTCAGCTACACATAGAGCAACTACTAAGCCCAGAGGAAGAGAGATTTGAGCTGCTTCAGGGTTAAAGGGAAGGAAATCCGTCCTAAGGAAGGACACGGGTGGAACAGATATGACACTCAGGTGGGTTATAGCTGGTCCTCTGCCACATTCCCTTCAGAGCCTCAGCCTACCTGCTCACTCCAGGAGACTTCCACTTGTGGCTGCGCAGTGGGCTCCGATCCTCAGGTGGAAGAGACATTAAATTAGTGGTAAGCATAAACAAGTCGCCCAGCCATAGATGCCGCGGGCTGCTTATAAGTAATGGTTATAAACATCCAGTGTCTGGTGCTGTCAGAAATGCAAGCGAGCACTCCAAGTGCCTCTCTCATGTACAATTAAAACAATAAAACATGATAGAAACGTGGCCAGAACAGGCTATAAGTCAGGCTCTCTTCTCAGCTCCGAGTGGCAGCTGAATAAAGATGAGTCCTGAAGAACTGGGTTGGCATAGGGCCCTTCTAGGGTAAAACTAAGCCCTCCCACCCAAGAACCCCTTCCCACGGGGCAACAGGTCCTGGCCTGCTCCAGCTGACCACCCCATCTCTTGCCTTCAGATGGGGGACAAGACTGTGCAAGCTGGCGCATCACAAACCAGTGGACAAGTGCCCTGGAGTTCAGGAAGTGGCTAGGAGTCCCTGCTGGCGGTAATGGAACTGCTCTCTATACTATAATAGTTTTTCTCATCCCCGGGCCTTGCTAGGTGTGATCTCACTGATATTCATTTCATAAATTAGCCACCTAGTGTATAAATTAAGCACCATGTGCACAAGCCTTCCCTGGCAAAACAGAGAATGCATGACCCCAGAGAATCCAGACAATAGGAATACAGTGGCTCCCAGGGGAGAGCTTGGGTCTTACCCCCAGAGACCTTACTCTGCCTGTATGCCAATCCCTTTCCTCCTGCCCATGAATAGCACGGTCCAGATTACAGGTGGTACTTATAGTCTAACACTCAGAATGCCTTAAGAACATATCTTGGCCTTAGTGTCGCTAGAGAAGAGACCTTAGATTGCCACTCTTGGCTTCGCTCATAGATGTGCTTAAGGCATGGCAGGTTTGTAGACCACTTAGTAGCTATGACACCTGAAACAGTTCCCTGGACTTCTCAGCTCTCCTTCCCAATTTGTAAAATTAAGGAAGCTAGAAGTAATATATTACCCTTCTCCTAAGCCTGGAATGTCGGAGAAATTAATGAAAACCTCTGTTTTGCCCAGTCATGTCCATAGGAAACTACAGGGTCTTTGACCCATTATTTTTAAGAGAGCCAAATATTAATTTGAGTCTAAGAAATGAATTGTCTGCTACTTAATAATGTGACCTGGGCATTTCATCCTGTTTCTGTGTTGGTTTTCTCATTAATAGAGAATATTTCTCACAGCACATATTTGTTGTAGAATTATTTGATTGTTGGTGTGCTGGTGCACGCCTGTAATCCCAGCACTCAGGAGCCTGAGGCAGAGAGAATGAAAGTTGAAGGCCAGCCTGAGCTACATTGTGAGACCCTGTGTTCCCAACAATGTTATACTTTGACATGCTTATGAAAGCTCTTGAGAAAAAACAAAGTATCATGCAAGTATAATGTGCTAAGAATGGCAGCCAATGATAATAAAGATTGGATATAGCCAAGACCACATTAGACCAGGGTCCTGTCATAAGTAAGCAGAGCTAAGAGCAAACAATGTTGGACTGAAGCAGTCAAGGAAATAAAATTAGCCTTGATTCTCAAAGTATAGGAAGATTTGAGGCAGCTGCCAGAGGACAGAGAGGTGGGTGTGGATCGGAGTGAGGAGAGCAGGGATGTGCCGTGTCAGAACTCTCAGGTAGGATATAGAGAAGGCCCATTCCAAGCTGAAGAGTGAATATGTTAGGGTACACCATCCATGCAGCAGAAGATCTCTCAGTGAGCAGTGAGCCATAGCAATGAAGCATTAGTAGATGGGGCGGATCAAGACACCAGGATCTTATCATCAAACACAGAGGTACCCCCAAACTCCTCGGGGAGAGAGAACTGCAGGAACTGACTGCCTCAAGGGTAGAGAAGGGGAGGGTGTGCTAGAGGCCACACCATGTCAATAGCTAAGGTAGCAGCAGGTAACATTTATTGATCTTGTGCTCAACATTATGTGCTCACTAAAGGAAACTAAAGCAAAAACAGTGATGTTCAAGGGCTGGAGAGATGCCCCAGCAGTTAAGGTCATCTGAAGGAGTTGCAGCTCCTTCCGAGAACTAGAATTTGGTTCCCAGCACTCAATCAACATCAAGTAGATGATAACTGTAACTCTAGCCCTAGGGGATTTGACACCTTCTTCTGGCCCCTCATGTGTGCCAGTGTGCACACATACATACAAATAATAAGTCCTTTTTTTTGGGGGGGGGCAGTAATGTCCAACACCAACAAAACCATAGAGCTCAAAGACCATACCAGGCTGCCTTTGCCTCTCACTGAGAGTTCCAAGACCTCTGGCTTCTCCAGAGGCTTGGGAAACAAGCAGGCTAAAAGCTCTTAGGCAAGTTGTTTTTATTAATGCCCTGACTCCTCTTCATCCTGTCCAGGTCCACTCACTCATTGCCCCTCAAGGGCCAGGAGTTCTGTATGCCATTTCTCAGCACTGCCACAGAATCAGCAGGGCAGACAGAGGTCTGTCACTCCATCAGGCATTTTTGGTCAACTTAAAGATAAAATGTATTAGCCAGTTAGGTTAATTGTATCTATACTTTTAGCCCTCCAAGCCTACATAGATATATATGTCTTTCTCTCTTAGGAGAGAGAGAGGGAGAGAAAGTAGTTGACATGTTTTATTAAAAAGAATAAATTTGATGCATTTATAAAAATAAGAAAAAAGTACGATGGGGTGGCAAAGAGCTAGTCTTGTGATTTTTAACTGATTTACATATTTTGTGTATAAATATTTTTTCATCAAAAGTTCCAAATCAGGGTTGGGTCCCACACACCACACAAAATATATTAGAGACATTTATATGGATAGCAGGAAGGGAGACAGAGGGCTGAAATTTTCCAGGCACCCAGTGATTGATGGGGGCTGAGGCTCCCCCTGACGCTTTATTGAGTTTCCGATGATTATCTCTCGCTGAGACATTTTTTACAGATGACGGTCGAGCTGTCACAATGGACCATGGGGGAAAAAAACCAACAATAATAACACTTTAATCTTTTTACTGCACTGCTCCCTAGTATCTCAGATTCATCTTCTCTGACGCACGCAGTTCATTATTCTGCCCCTCCCTGGATGGGAAATAAAGGAAAATAAATATATATGTAGACACGCTTACCCACATGCATACACACAACACGGAGTATATAAAAGAGACCACCTCAGAACCAGAGAGGGGCAGAATTTATTGTTCTTTTTGCAAGTGTTGAGGTTTATTAGTAGAGATGCTTGGTTGGCTTGGAATTGGCTATTAATTACAGCGTTTTGTATTTGTTTTTTATTGCAAGTTTTTAACATCTTGAAGAAAAGGCAGAGGAGAGGCAAGCAGGTGCAGAGACGGGGATCACTGAGGGACCAAGTTGGACCAGCCAGGTTGCATAGCTGCTGAGAAGCAGGCTTCTTGCTCTGCTGCCAGCTTGTCCCTGAGGATCCCTGAGGTTAGAAGGACATGCCTTAGTCAGGATGGGAGAGGGTGAGTGTGGGGTAATATAGAGCAAAGCAAAGGGGTCCAGAGACCCTGAATGCCATGCTATACTCTAAGAGTCAGGAAAGATGAGAAGTGAACAATTTAATACTATTGGGGTTTTGATATATATCTGTAACAGACTTATAAGGAGTTTGTCCGCTCTTTACATTTGAAGATGGGAAGGTGTGATGTGGATCTGAAAAGCCTCACTTGGCTCTCTGGTAAAGGAGTCCTGGGCCAGAGAGTCAATAAGCAGTCTTGGGTTCCTTGCCAGCCCCACCTCCCCCCCCACCCCCGCCAGCTTCCATGGGATTAGAAGAGACAGGCTGTGCTTCCTGTCAGAAGGCTGCTGGGTCCATCTCCCCTTTAACTATGTGCTGGCTCCCTTGTTAACACTTGGGAGGAGTGGTGAGGGGCCAGGAAGGACCCTGTTCCCAAGGAGTCCATGGACAGAAAGCATGATGCCTGTGACAACCATTTTTTAGTGGAAGTTGGACCTGAAGCCAGCCTTGACCACCGTGGACTCATACATTCTGCAAAGTATAAAACTGATAACAATATACATACTTCAAAAACCTAGTTTCTGCTTAAGAAGACAAACTTAGCATCTCATTAAAGAAATGTTTATTGAGCACTTGCCACATTCAAGAATGTATGTATGAAACTGTCAGAATACACAAACCCATGCAGGAGAAAATGTCGACTAATTCAGCGTGAACTAGACATTACTAGAATGCATAGGAGACGGGAGATCATGACCTCAGGTTGCTTGATTTGTAAAGTGTGAGTCTACTATAAGTAAATAGAGGCCAGAGGGAAGTCATAGTCACGTAGAAGAGAAGACAAGTGTTTAAGCTGGACAGTCAGTGCCTGGTAGTGCCACTTTAAACCATCTCATGAGCTGAGACTAGTTTCTTCATTTATAAATGGCAGCCTACTGCATTTCTGTGAGGGAAAAGTTGGTCAAGTTCCTGGCCTGATCTCTCACACAGAGTTCAATAAATAAAAGCCATGATTTTCTTAGCACAGTACTAGAGAGGCTACCTGTGACCGTCCACTGAATAGGGACTGTGTTTTTGCCATTTTCCAGTATTACTGTTAAAGATGGTTCCAGCCATGCAGGACGGCATCAGAAGAGAGAGCATGATAGAAACTCAGCACTTGTTGACTCTTGTGAAGGTCGTGAATGCTAGGTAATATGCCCAGCTTCCTACAGACACTTCAGTTAGCAAATAAAAAATACACTCATGTAGCCTAGGCTTTGACCTGCCAAGCCTCTAGCCTCTTCAGAGTGCTGACATTACTGGCATTTGCCACTATACCTGGCTGGCAAGCACCTTTTTTGCCTTGTACTTTTAAATGTAACAGCTTTATTGAGTTTATTTCACAGAGCGCGAAGTTCACCATGTAAGATATATAACTTAGTGATTTATTCTTATTCACAAGTTATACAACCATCATCCCAATTCATTTTAGAAAATTTTCATCACGTCATATAGGAAACCTCACATGCATTGTAAGTTATTCTCCATCTGCTTGCAAGTCCCTGGCAACTAATAATCGACCTTGTCTCTGTAGATTGCCTAAAACGGACATTTCTCAATACACAGAATCAGGTGCCTTATGGTCATTTGTGACTGACTTCTTTTACTTAGCATTCTGTTCCGTACATATTGTAGCAGATATCATTACTTCATTCCTTTTTATGGCTAAATAGCATTATATATTGTTTATCTGTTCATCAGTTGATGGATGTTATATTGTTTCTACCTTTGGGTTTTTATGAATTCATGGCCATAAATATTTGTATACTTTTAAAAATTGTTTATTTATGTATTTATTGAAGATAGGGTCTCCTGTTGAAGGTCTAGCTGGCCTGGAACTCACTATGTATACTAGACTGGCCCTGAGCTCAGATATGGACCTGCCTCTGCTCCTGAGTGGTGTGTACCACCTGAGGTACATATTGACACCCCCAATCTATGTCATATTTTACTTAAAGAATTACATCTTTAAAAAATATATAATTATTTTGTATTGTAATAAAATTTTAGACCTGTAATTAATTGTAAGTATTGGTATTTCAGTACCATAAGCACTATTTATTGTTTGACATTCCCATTTTACATAATACTTAGCACATGACATAGCTAAAATGGCAGACTTTGTGATGTCTTCACCTTCAATATTTCTCAACCTGAGAGGCAGGGCTGTGGATTTGAGTGATTCTGAGAATCAGCCAGCATTTCATGAAGGCCTTTGGGATTCTTTTTGACTGCTGCTGACTCCTGGGCCCTGACTGTGGGCCCCTGAGGCATAGACTTACTAACATTCACAGACAGAGGTAGGGGCAGAAGTGAGGGAGTAGTGGCTGTCACTCTTTCTGTGGCCAGAGGGGTGTGGGACCTCCCACAGAGACAGGGAAAGCTTGGAGAGAAGCCTGCCACCCCCTGTGCTGGAGACAGGTGGGAAGATGTCTTTGTTGAGAAGGAGATGGTTGGCTGGCTAGAGGCCAGCCAGCCTTCAGTGCTGGGTCTCAGAAGACCACCTTGGTGGCCAGCTGGTGAGACAGGTTTGGATGCTCCCTTGGATGACTTTGCTTACTCTCGGGCCAAGGATGTGTGTGGTGGTGGTGGTAGTGATGTGTGTGTTGGGGGGAGGGAGGAAATCCCTTTCTCCACTGCCTTAAGAAAAGTGAGATCTCAGGATTGGGCCTTTTTAGCATTAGCAGTGGTGCTGTGTCTTAGTTACTTTTCTGTTACTATGAAGAAACAGCATGACCAAGACAAAAACAAAACAAAGTACCATTTAATTGGAGGCTTACAGTTTTGGTGTGTGTGTTGTGTGTGGGGGGGTATGGTGGTAATTCCATGGCAGCAGACCAGCAGGCATGTGTGTGTGTGTGTGGGGGGGTAATTCCATGGCAGCAGACCAGCAGGCATGACACTAAAGCAGTAGCTGACAGCTTACATTTCAGCTGCAAGCTGGAGGCAGAGATAAAGAGACAAGGCCAAGCAGAGCCCACCCCAGGACACACCCCTTCTCCAAGAAGACCACACCTCCTAATCCTTCCCAAAATTGTTCTACCAGCTAGGGACCTAGCATTCAAATATGAGCCTATGGGGACCAAAAGCTGCTAACACTGGGCAGTGTAGCTTCATGCCAAGCACAGTTTATGGGCCTGTTGAACTGGAAGATTCCTGCTTGCCACTGAATGTCACTCTTGAACATGAGGGATCCCCTATGAATCGAGAGCATAAACTTATGCTCACCAGCATTTCTGAGGAGAGCACCAGCACTGTAGAACTCTAGCAGACACTGCAGAGGGACACTATGCGGAACAGGGGTTTGTGCTTCACACTTGCAGTGTCCTGCTCCTGTGCTTTTCTGAGAGGGTGACACTGGGACCAGATGCTGTATTAGCATACCCAGAGCCGCCCACCAAGACGGTCTGTTCTTTCTTTCCATTTAAAGACAGGAGTTTGGCACAGAGAGGTCAAGCAAAGCCTGTGAACTTGCACAGAAAATTGAGGATTCAAACACAAGTGGTCTGGCTCCAGAGCTTGCTCAACTGCCAGCCATTCTCTGCTGCTTTCACTAAACATTTGTTTGTGGGTATTGTTATTGTTTTCCACAAACAGAAATAATCTGGCCCTTATTTGTGTGAGATGTTGAATATATCTATCCAAAATGCTTGGCACCAGAATTTCAGATTTAGGAGTTTGTTTGAAATTTGAAATATTTATGTATAGGTTTTATTGGTTGAACACCCTTAATCCAAAATATGAACTCCAGATGCTCCCAAATCAGGAATTTTTAGAGACAAGGTCTTCGTGTGTGATTCAGGATCGATTCAGATTTGTAACCCTCCTGTCTCTGCTTCCCGTGTGTTACCAGGCCCAGCCAAAATTAGAAAGGTTTTAGAATAAAAAGGAGTTTTAGGTTCAGAGTATTTTAGATTCTTTATTTTCATAAAAGAAGCACTCAGCTTATATCTACTTGCCCGTTCAAGCATTAATCAGACCTTTTTGGCCTGGTTGTGCCGTGCTCTGAACTGTAGCTCAGAGTAGATATAGAGAAGAAAGTAGTGACACTGCCTGTCATCCAGCTGGGGGCGGGGCACAGAAGCAGGGGGTTACCTTGGAATGTCCTTGGGAGAGGAAAGAGATGCTAGAGGAGCCCTCAGAAGCATTATCTACCTCAATTCAGGAAGGACCACCAGAGGAACTGAGCCTTTGTTAGAGACCTGGAGAGGAGTTAGCCATCCGAGTGACATTAAGGGATGGGTGGGGTTCCAGCTGGGTAGCGTGTTCACATATCCCAGAATAAGAAGGAGCATTAGGGAGACACTCGTGAGAGGTGAGCTCGGTGAGCAGGACGCTTCAGGAACAGTGTTTATCACTGGCCTATGATACCTGCCCTCTGCTGACATTTACCTGAAGCAGCCTCCTCTGTGTTCCTTGAAGTCCTCTGCTTTTTGTGGAAAGCACCCTGTATCCATAGACTTGTGAGGAAAAAAAAAAATGTTATTGGTTTGATTCTTGAATTGGACAGTTAATTCGCAATGTCTGAGATTGCCCTATTCATTTATTATTGCATCTCCAGAAGCTACCACCAAGCACAGGTGCTCATTACACTTGTTTGCTGAATGAATGATGGGTTTTCTTTGTAAAATGGATTACACCCTTCTTGCTTTCTTGAGCCAACTATCACTTTTCTTCAGGTTTATCATTATATCCAGCAGTTAATGTCCTGTGTGGCAGTTCAGAGATGCCCTTAGGGCTTTTGGAGGTGCTGTGCTTGGAATCCTTTTCCGCTTTCATTGTCCTGTTCTTTCCGTCCCTGCCTGGCCAGCCTTTGATTGTGATCAATCTGCTTGTCCTCCCCAGCCTTATTTCTGTCTCCTAATCTGCGGTGGGCTAGAAACAAGATTCCCCAGTATGATGTGATAACTAAGAGTGAGCATCTAACCTCAGGAGTGCCCAGAGGCCAGGCTAACCTAGGCAATCCCTCAGGAGTGCCCAGAGGCCAGGCTAACCTAGGCAATCCCTCAGGAGTGCCCAGAGGCCAGGCTAACCTAGGCAATCCCTCAGGAGTGCCCAGAGGCCAGGCTAACCTAGGCAATCCCTCAGGAGTGCCCAGAGGCCAGGCTAACCTAGGCAATCCCTCAGGTGTGCCCAGAGGCCAGGCTAACCTAGGCAATCCCTCAGGAGTGCCCAGAGGCCAGGCTAACCTAGGCAATCCCTCAGGAGTGCCCAGAGGCCAGGCTAACCTAGGCAATCCCTCAGGTGTGCCCAGAGGCCAGGCTAACCTAGGCAATCCCTCAGAGGTTATGCTAGATACACAGGTTAATATAAATAACCCCCTTGTTTGTGTCCCCAGGCTAGGTTAATTTAGATAACCCCCTCACAACCCAGCTGCTCAGAACTTTCTTACTTCCTGTTCTTAATGGCCCAGGAGAAGGTTACATAATGCTGCAGGTGTCAGCAGTGTGGTGTGCTCTCCAGCTCTGAGTTCCAATATCTCATTTTTGCCAAAGTGCTTTTTCTGAAGTACTTCCACCCAAGCCAGCTTGCTAGGGTGCTGGCTGCACACTTCAGGCTGTCATATGGTGAGGCCAGCTTCCACCGAATGTCTCACAGTATTGCCAGAAAAGAAAAGGAGAGAATGCAAGGGGCTAACTAACATCTGGGCTCTGCTTCTCTGTCTGTGCTGGGTTCTTCCATTGGCTTGGTGAGAGGAGAGTGAGGACTTGCCCTGGTTCTGGCTCTGACCACTGAGCTCACAGTCCTTCTGCCTCATCTCTGAGCTCCTCAACACTGTTAGCTAGCCAAGGGAGTGAGCTTCCACATTCTTCCTGGACAGCCTCTGGCTTTCAGGACTTTAGTAGATAGTGTCTTCAGTATTGCAATTGGGGGCACACATTCAGTTTACTCTGAAAGCACTCAGGAAGAATGACTTAGGGATAATTGTCTGGCGCTGCTTTCCAGGCAAGGTCACATTTGCCTTGTACCCACCCTGTTATTCCTCAAGAGGCAAGAAGAGCCTGCCTTTTACAAGATTAGTGCCAGGGCTGGGAAAGAAGTGGCATAGGGAGCCAGGTCCTAGATCCTACATGCCTCTCTCCACACACTGAGCTCAGGAGGTAGCATTAGAGAAAACTGTGAAGTTTCCACATGAAGGAAACAGAAACCTCATCACCCAAGCAGGCTAGAAACTGCTCTGTGGGGCTTTGAGTCTCAGGGGATGCCCCAGAGGGGTGGAACCTTCTAGTTTATTAGTTATCTAGGTCTAAAGTGTCTGGGCAACAACATAAGCCAGAACCAGTCTCATAAACAGATTGTGTGTATGTCTACCAACCCAGGGGTCTTGAAAAGTGGGGGCAGTTTGAGGTTTTATTTTAGTAAAATGAGAGAGAAAAGAGGGACCAGGAGGAGCAGGGCTAAAGGGAGCCTGTGGGTTTGTAGGTGCTGATCACATGGAATCTCTGACCTTAGCGTTCAGAAAATGTTTATAGATTATTATCCAGGGGGAAAAAAATTCAGATTGCAGGGGCTGAGGTGGAGCTTAGTAGTAGACAGAACTCCTTCCGTCATGCACAAAGCTGTGTGTGTCCAACACTCAGGACCACCCAAACAGACAAAAAGCAAATTACAGATAGAATAAATTCTCACTTTGTAGGAAATACACACCCAGGCACCATATGCAATCCCTGAAGAGCTAGACCAAAATGTTTTGTGTTCCTTCTCAAGTTGCTGAAACATTAGCTCCTTTTTCTTCTTTGTACTCTCCTGTAGTTTCAATTTTTACTTGAGTTTTGTAAATCAAATTTTAAGCTTTAAAGGTACTTACTGAATTGTAAGCTGTAGAGGTGTGTGGTTCTTCTGCATAGAACAACCTCTTGCCCCACCCCCTTCCCTGGTTCTACCATCCCATTCCCCCCCCCCCGCCATCCCATCCCCCCCCTGGTCCTGCCATCCCATTTCCCCCCCCATCCCCCCTCCTAGTTCTGCCATCCCATCCCCCCTCCCTGGTTCTATCATCCCATCCCCCCCTGGTCCTGCCATCCCATTTCCCCCCC
>PVIH01000451.1:195972-264802 GCA_004025045.1 Sigmodon hispidus | reverse complement strand
CAACTCAAGGGACATGGAGATGAGAAAGTAGAGGGAAAAACAGCAGCAACAAAAATTTAAAAAAACCACGAACACACACAGACTAATTTGTTGCTAATGGAGGGTTTCTTTTTTTGTCCCCCAGTCCTAGTCACTAGAGAGGATGACTTCAACAACCGGCTAAACAACCGTGCGAGCTTCAAGGGCTGCACAGCCCTGCACTATGCTGTCCTAGCCGATGACTACCGCACCGTCAAGGAGCTGCTGGATGGAGGTGAGAGCTGGGAGCTGTACCTAGGAGACTTCTAGCACCCTGTTACTCTCCTTGAGCCACATGAGTGATCATGGTTCCCAGAATAACAGTGTCAGTGTGTGATTTGCCCTCTGATGGTTGCTGTATGTTCTTGGACACTGTGTGTGTTTGAGAGGAAGGGGGTCCTCCACCACGTCTGTCATAAGCTGTGAGGTTTTTAAAAACATTTTTTCAATTATGTGGAAGAGTAGGTGCGTGCACCTTTGTGCAGGCATCCTCAGAGGTGAGAAGCATTGGATCTTCTGGAGCTGGAGTCATGGAAGCAACTTGAGAACTAGGAACTGAACCTGGCTCTCTGGAAGAGCCGGAAGTGCTCTTCATTCATGAGCTGTTTGTTTAGGTCCTCCCAATGTGAGAGTTTCCTTCATTGATGGCTCTTTCTAAAAGCGTCATCTCTTTCTCCTGTGACCTGGAGCAGGACCAGGGGAGCAAGGGAAGTTGTGTCAAGCCCTACTGACACAAGTCGTGGAGTGGTTTTCCTGGATCTCAGGCTGACTGCAGTCTCTCCTGGGCCTGCTTATTACTCCGGGCCACGATGTCCTGTTCACATTTATACTTGTACTCAGGTGGCTGGGACACGGGGATTTTATGTTTGAGGGCAGCCTGGGCTTCGTAACGAATTCCAGGACAACCAAGATCCTGTCTCCAAAACTAGCAACAATAACAAAGCTGGGGGTGGGGGGTGGGGTGGGGCTTCTCATTTGACAACTGCCACCCCCACTCCCACCCCCCCATCCCCACCACACACACCCTGCACCAAGAGTGTGGACAATATTGACTTAATAAATGTTCCTAGTCCCAGCATAGTTCTTGGCACATAGTGAGTGTTCTACAGCTATCTAAACAACTAGTGTCCTCCCTTTCAAGGGTGTCAGTTTCGTTACAGAGATCGAGTGTGCCAGGCTCCAGCAGGACTGGTCCTGTCCAAGTCTATCTAGTACAGAGTTCACTGCCAGACACCTTCAGATGGCCATTTCCTTCTTAGCTCCCCATCCAGCTTCTGGAAGAGCAGAGCCAGCATGTGGGCCCAGATTCCTAAGTGAGATAATGGCATAAGACTCATTCCCTACTGCCCTTTGAAGGCCAAAGACCCATTCTTGGGGTTGGAACCTTGGGTCCTCCTTTTTGGGGTCCATTTTCCATGGGAACCGAAAGAACTAGACAGTTCCTTTGAGGCCCCCTGGGTCACTCAAGTGGTTGTCTTCCTCACTCACAAAAGAAATCGCTCCAAGATTGGTAGGCATTCTTGAGTGGTTCTGTCAGGGACTGAGGGATCCACTCCTTCCTTGGGTAGTCAGTTCCATTTTGCTTCACAATGACTGGTGGGAACATGCTTTTAACGGGCTGTGATCTGTAGTGGGATGTGGGGTGTCTTTCTATATGCTTTAAATATCATTCTTTAATAAAAAGACTGTGTTGGCCTATGGCGGGTATCTTAAAAGTAGGCGGAGAAATTAGAACATAGATAGGAGGGTAGAATAAAAAAAAATGCCTTCCAGCCACCCAGAAATCAGCATATAAATTAACACAGGTAAGCCACGGGCCACATAACAAGACAAATTAATAAAAATGAATTAAATTAAGATACAAAAACTAGCTAACAATATGCCTAAGCCATAAGCCAAACAACATAAAATTAATGTAAGCCTTTGTATGATTATTTAAGACTAATCAGTCCAAAACTACAAGTCTGTGAGTCTGAACCATCAACCAAACAAGCCAGAGACCTCTTTCTCCAGTGACCACTTTGCATGTTCTATTGCTTTCCACCTGACTCTCTTGTCCACAGTCAGCCTCCACAGGAAGTTCATTCTGTCCCAGAGCCTTTGCCTTCCAGGTCCAGAATCCCAGTCATCTTCCAGCTTGTGCCATATCCTTGGATTTGGACTACTTCCAGGGAACCCAGCCTTGCCATCTCTGTCACACTGGCTTCATAACCAGACCTTGCCTATACCTTCAACCTTCAGAACAGGCCTTGGTCTGTAACTGTAGCTGGCAGAACTGCTCTGCATTGTGGTAACTGTGCCTGGGCGGCTGATATTGCTAGAGTAAGGACTACTGGTCCCAGCAGAAACTGCTTCTGACTTTGTCCTTTGGAAAGCCCTCTGGTGAGACATTTGGAGCTAAGCACTGGAGCATGGGCCTTCTCTCTCCCATGCCTTAAAATCAATATGCCCAGTCATTGTCTCCTGGTTCATATTTCTGCTTCCCCCAGCCACCAAACAGTCAGAGTTTACTCTCCAGGAGTCTTCCACGCTCCTCTTCCGGATCGAACACCTTCGAAATGATGGGGCAAAGGTCCTTTATTAGGCTCTCTCCACCCCCAACCCCTCAGGCCAAGGCTAGCCATTTGAGCTGTCCCAGGGACATGCTTTCCTGCCCGGTGACTTGGAACGGATGCCCTGAGCCCCCACCTCTGCATTTCTTCCACCTGCCTTTTTAGGAGTCATCTATTTATACCCCTGCCCAGTTTCCCAGCCTCGAGGGCCAAAACCATTAGCCCACTTGTTTCTCTCTTCCTAGAGCTGAACAAGTTGCTGTCACTCAGGGCCTGCAGGCCTGCCAACTTCTGACCCCTCTCCCCTTCGTGACCTCGCTTAGTCTACCAGTGTGTGTGACTAGCCAACCAAGAGGCAGGATCCTGCTCTCTTGTCCTAGGGGCTGTTGTCTGTAACATTTCCAAAGTCTTTGACCTCTGCTGACCTTTTCCAAAGGATCTGCCTTCCTGCCCATCAGCTTTATCAGAGTGCTCTGGCCACCAGCTTTGCTGGAGCAACACGGAGGGAGGTTCTCTCTGCAAGACTCAAGATAGGCATAAGCACAAAGACCTGCTCACAAGGCCTTACAGGGATTTAGGGTTTGGGATCTACAGTTGGGGTAGAGGAAGCAGCCGCTCTTTCTCTCTGAGCTGTGAAGAGACTCAGGCAAGAGCATCAAGCCGAGAATGTGGTCACCTTTCAGCCTGTAGGAGGCAGCATGGAGTAGTTGAAAAGACACCACAGGCTCTAGAATCAGCTAATCATGGTTGGGATCCCAGCTTCCAGTAACACACAGGTTATACCATCTCTCCCAGGTATGGTTGTGTTATGTCAGATGACATCTCCTTCCTAGAAGTATGTGGAGATTGATAATAGGTGTAAAGGTCCCAGGCAGACACGTGCTAGATGCTCTGTTACAGTACTTTTTTTTTTCCTTTTTCTTGCAGTATGTTCAGTGTATACAGTAGTGATTTCATGTGTCACGGGCTTTGGTCATAGCCCTCATGCCCTTCTCTCCCACCCCACCCCTGCTGTCCTACTAATCACTTCTGCTTTCATGACTTGTGGATAATGTTTGTGTGTGCTTGTGTGGATTCTCAGATCCCAAGCAGAAGACAAACTGTTTTCTGTTGTCAGAGCAGTTATTGATCTGACTTAGATAGGAGTCGCACTCTGTATGCCGGCGGCTGTGATTCCATCTCTGCCTTCACATCCCCACACTGCCACACTTCTCACTCCACCTCTCAGACACCTTCCTCTCTTGGGAAGTCTTCCTGCTTGTCCATCTAGTCAGGTATTTCCTCTATGAACTTGCACAGTTTTGTCCCAGAGCTTACCATAGACTGCTCAGCATCATTTTTCTTCTTCAGGAGACCTCCTAACCGTGAAAAGATTCGTGCTTTGGAGACAGACGTAGCTTTAGAGTATGTCTCTGTTACATCATATGTTAAACTATTTCCTATCTCTGAGATTATGAACCTCAGGACATCTTAAGGATCAGGCACACTGTCTTTGACCCTGACACTTTCATGCTGACAGATGTGTAAACAGGCCAGGACAGTGGGGTGGGTGCTCTGGCGGGAGGTTGAATCAGGGGCTCTATGGACGTGAAAGAGAAAATGTCTCCTTGTCACCGAGCAGAGAGGCAGAATGAATTACAGACTCCTGGAGGAACCGGTGATCCCATTTCCAAGAAGAATACAGGAAGATAGTTCTCTTGTAGGATTCAAACTAACTGGTGTCAATCTTCTGTTATCCTAAAAGAAGTTTACTGATGGTGTATATTTTCATCCTTGTTACTGCTGCCTCTGTCTGTTGTTTGCTTAGAACAGGAAGGCTCTGCTTTCATGCTTGACTTTGCAAGTACAAGAGGCTATGGAGGCGGACGGTGGGCATCACGGCTGCACAGAGACGCCACAGAGGTGACTGCAGCTCCCCCATCTCAGCACGCCAGGGCTGTTGAGCTGCATTAGTGCTTTCCTCTCAGGAATGTGCTCCCATAGGCAGCTCTGTCTGCCTAAAGCATAACTTCTAATCATGGTGGGGTTTTGGACTCAGTTCCATCAGAGAAATAAGCCCTAAATATGCCCTAAAGCCCTGAGGCATTCATTGTATACAAGGAACTCACTTTTCTTGGAGGCATCTAAATGATAGAAGGTAAACGCCACTCTTGGGAGAGGTGATAAAATCATCTTTTTATCAGCCTGATACTTCGCTGCCCTCCCTGCCATCCTGTAGCACCTGTCCAGTGTTTCCAGCACGGCCCCTGTGCTCCTGCAGCTCCTTGGGCCCTGTGTGTCCCACTGCCAGTCACCAGTTCTCGGGCCACCTTCCTGCTGCCGTCTGTTCTGCCCCTGGGACTAGGGTACAACACCACTTACTAACCTAAGGGAGAGTGCACCCCAAGAGGATATCTAGCCTTTCATCTTTACCTACACACTGGCACACTACTGAGCACATCTTTGGATGAACTAACAGATCTCCAAAGGCCTCTATGGTTTCCTGACCCACATATTCCTAGGGTCCTGCTGCTGCTCATCTAAGCCACCTCTTCCTCTATCCCTTCTTCCCACTGTTTCTTCCTGTTTCATCACTGATGCTCCTTACCTCAGAAATGCTTGGCCCTTTTGAAACCTCATCCATCCTCCCCTGGGCCTCCCTCGGCTTTTCCTTCCCACTTTGAAGATTCCTCTGTGCTCCTTCTCTGAGTACCTGGCTGAATTGTCAGTGTTAACCTGCCAGCATCCACTGAGTCCCAAATTGCTACATCCTGCCTGAGGCAAAGAGCCTTTCCCAAGGTGTCACTCTCCTTGTAGCAGCCTGCTGTTAGCCGATCATCAGGACCAAAACTCAGTATTCCGTTTCTTGTTCCACTTCACTGTCTGTCCATCTGTCTACACCAGCAGATGTTACACCATCAACTTTCTTTGCCTGGAGCTGTGTCTGCTCTCTGTTGAAACTTCACACCCAGCAGTGCAGGAAGGATCAGAAGTTCTGGTTCTACCAATCACATATTCTCCTTTGTGCAAACCTTTTCTCTCTATCTCCATAAAATAAAGCAGTTATGGCTGATCTCAAGGACCTCTTCCAGCCCCGGTGTTCTATGTAGCCTCTGGGCAGATCTCTTCCATAATTTACCAAGCATTTGCTGTAGTGGTGACACTTAATATTAATGTGACAAAATACCCAGTATAAATATTAAAAGGAGGGACTCACTTTGCTCACAGTTTCAGAGATTTTAGACCAACAGGTGGGAAGGTATAGCAAAGCAGCATCTAGGAAGGATTGGAGACAGGGAAGGCAGAGGACTGTGCTAGAGTAGAGGGCTTTCTTCCTGCCACCTTTACCCGTCCCGGGCCCCAGGATATCGATGGTATTACCACATTCAGAATGCGTCTCCCCCTCAGCTAGTCCTCTCTGGACACTTGCTCACAGGCGCATCTCTGAATGCTTTAGCAGTTTACTAGGGGCTTCTTGGCCTAATCAAAGTGACAATAAAAATGAGCCATCTCATTTGCTGAGCTCCTCTCCTGTCACAGGCCCCAACCTGGGCACCAGACCTGGTTGTTGCCATTAAGGAGCTCATAGTTTGCAAGAAAACCAGACATTTAACAAAGGCTCTGATGTGAAGTGGAGATCTAGAGATCTTAAGCTATATGTTGTGGACGTCCACCTGTCATCCCAGAACTTAGGAGGTAGAGTGAGGATCCAGAGTTTGAGGCCAGCCTGGACTGCATGAGACCCTGCCTAAATATTTAAGTGTGTGTGGTGGGGGGCATTGTAATGAGCCGCACCTATAGTCAGAGCACCTGGAGGCCTGAGGCAGTAGAACCATCAGTGTGAAATCAGCGGAACCACATACTGAGTTCAGAGACAGTCTAGGCTGTAGAATGAGACTCTGTCACAAAAACAACCTTCTAAGTTTCCAATAAGGCAAGAAAAGCCTGGTGTAGGAGATGGCATTTCCTGAGTCTGAAAAGATGAATGCATGGTCCCCAGGTTGACAAGGCAGTTACTAGAGGGGAGCATATGTTCAAAGCATGGAAAATGAAACCGAATCTACTCTTCCATAGAATACAGGTAGTTTAGAAGAGCGAGGATTCAGGGGTCAGAGGGCAGGAATGGAAAGCAAGAGCTGCTTGAGGAAGGTCTATGCTAGGGAGTGGAACTTCCCTTCCAGCAGCAAACCATGACAGCTTAAAGAAACATGACAGGTTTTGTGGAGGGGTTTGTTTAGTTGTCTTTTGAGACACAATCTTATTGTGTTATAGGCTAGCCTGGACTTTTTGTGTAGCAGAGGATTACCTTGAACTTTTGATTCTGTTCCAAGTTTCCAAAATGTTTATCTGCTTCTGAAATAGGTGAATAAATTGTGGAATTCTCACAGCAGTGGAAGTGAATGGACCTGTTCTCTGCCGACATGCATGGGTCACATGCCTTACCTTATGCCCATGCTTAGAATTCACAGCAGATTAAATGAGTCACTGGTGTAAAAAGTCAGTATAGTGCCTGATCTCAAGGACATTGGAAGGACAGGCAGGGACTTCCAGGGTCCCCATCTTGAAACTGCACTTCCTGAACTGCACTACCTTGAACCTACTCCACATATGTGACGATAAATCTCACATCATGGGGGAGTGCCAGGCAGCCCACCCCTATTGCGCTCCGTAGTTAGATCACTTTCTCATTCTAGACCAAGAGAGCTGCTTAGCCTTTTTTTACTCCTCAAATCTGTAAGCCCTCCCTTATGAACTTCCAAGCTGTTCCCATCTCATATTTCACAAAGAAGATACTGTAATCAGAAGGGAAGTTCCTTGTTCCCACCTGCATGCCTGTACTGTGCCTCTTCTAGAATGATACCTTCCTCCTCCAACATTGAGAGCAGTTCCTAAGACCAGCCCTTCGGGGGACTCTGGTTTTGCTTTTCTCCTGCTTTCTGAAGAACCCTGCTCCCCCATTCATGCCTCCCTCTCCTGCATCACCTCTCTCCTTCCCCAGACGTTCATTTTTACTAGTGTGAAAATATGCCTTTATATGTTTCATGCATTTAAAGAGGAAAAAAAAAGTGTCATAGCTACCTCTAGAGCTCACCTCATTTCTTGCATGTTGTAAAGACTAAAAATCTCAAAAGAAATGACTGCCGCCCATCATTCTGCTTCCTCAGCTTTTTTTCTGAACCTCAGCTGTCAACCTCGGTGATAACATGGCTTAAATGGTACCATTATCACCTTGATTTTCAGATTCAAAACCTAAGTCACCCTTGAACTCTTTTCTGTTCCACTCCATTAGACAGGACTTTCCTTAAATATGTCATGCCCTAGCCAATCCGTGGTGGCACACACTTGTAATCCCAACATTCAGGAGGCAGAAGCAGGTGTATGTCTGTTTTGAGGCCAGCCTGATCTACAGAGCAAGTTCCAGGACAGCTAGGGCTACACAGAGAAACACTGTCTGTAATTACCCCCCCAAAAAAAAACAAACAACAATAACAAAACAGTTTCCTACTTGTAAACACCAAGAACAAAGGCCAGACACCTTAGCAGAGCCTCAGATGCTCCTTTGTCATCTAGACCTCTGCAACCTCACAGCACTACTCACCCTTTCTCATGAGGTCTTCAGAAATGCTAGCCCTCATTGACTCTCCGACAAACTGGGGCCCTTTCCATTTCTCCAAAGGATGGCCACCCCACCATTTAGACCTTAACTCAAATGTCCCTTCCCAGGGACCCTCCCCAGCCACCCTAGTAGAAGTTTCTCCAGTGCCACTTTATCCTGACACCTCACTTTGCCCTCCTCGTGGCACTAACTGGGCCCCTACAGAGCTGTTTGTGATATTAGCTGTCTCTTTCCTGCCAGCACATGGAGTCCTGCAGCCACAGAGACCTTATCTCTCTTACCACTCTCCTAGACAGACGACCACAGAGAGCATAGGGAAGTTGACTCATAGTACCCACAAGGAACCTCATGGCTCCTAGTCAAGATGGCTAGCAGGGCAGGCATTTGGACCAGGTAGGTTTGAACAGGAAAACTGGAGGTGATCATTCTCGTGGGGATGGTTAAGGCTGCACAGTGTCCGTGGGTAACACCACTGAAGAGCCCCAAGGGCCCACTAACGTAAGCCCAAGAAAAGGAGCTAAGCAAGGAATTTGGAAGAAGAAGGAGGCTCTTGTATTAAGGTGATGCATCTCTCACTGTCTACAAAAATTGGTCTCTGTTTTAATCTGTTTACCACAAACCGCTATCTTCTACACTAGGTTTCAGCCAAAATTTACTGAGAAACAATAATGCTTTCTTAAGTGTAACCAAAGTGAATCAGAAAGAGGGATGTTTTCAGAAGAAATGCCAGCTACATGCTCATATTTGTTATTAGTTTCTACAGACATGAAATGACTTCAAAAGTCACTATGGAAGTGTCTTATAGAGGAGAAGTAGCGAGGTTCACTGACAGGCACTAGTTCATGGACCACACATTGAGCATCATTGCTGTGATGGTCCTCTGGGCAGAGGGGAGACAGGTTAGGGTTAGGGTTAGCCTTTGCCCTCAAGTAGATCATTGAGGACACACATAATCATGCTGCATGGCAGAGGGGTCAGAGGCTGCAGGCATCGGGAACTGTGATCACCCCAGCTCTGCCACTGTCGCGTAATCACAGCACCTCTCTGGCATCACTTTTCCATCTATAAAATGAAGCGATCATATTGATAACCAAAAAGATTTTTTTGCTTGGCATAGATACAAAACCTTTGTGCTAACTGTTGTCTAGGGGAAGTAGTCGGGGGTGGGGAGAGATTGCTAATGGACACAAACTTTGCATGAAAGTATTCTAAAGTAGATTATGATGATGGTTATATGGTGCTGTCTGTATGCTAAAAAGCATTAAATTGTATACTTTAGATGGGCAAACTTTATGGCATGTAAATTATATTTCAGTAAAGCTGTTGAAAAAGAAAAAATCCTCCATGCCATTCCAAACTGAACAAGACTGGCTTGGATGGGTGACTGGTTGCTTGGAAGCAAGTCAGAAAGCCAAGAGAACTGGAACCAGCTCCTCAGCTAGCATGGCAGATGAGATGATCCATCAGTGCTGGAAGTCAGTTCCTTTTCAAGACTGCTGTTGAGAGGCTTGCGGCCTAAGAGCTCTTGCTGCTCTTGTAGAAGGACCTGCATTTGTTCCCACGCCCAGTCTGGACTGCTCAGAACTACCTGTAACTCCAGCTCCAAGGCATCCAACATCCTCTTCTGGCCTCCCACAGTCACCTAAATTATTAGCTAATAATATAAGTACTAATCCAGAAGAGTAGAAGATATTGTAAGAGGATAATGGAAACCCAGTCTAGTCCACGGACTTAGGGAAGTCTTCTGAGCAAATCCATGTATGCTGAGATCTAAAATGTAGATACTAGAGACAGCCCTGTGGAGGGAGATGGCCATTAGTCACCCTTAGGGACCAGTAATCATGGATCCAAGGACACTGGAAAATAGAGATGTTTGAAGGCAGCGGTTCTCAGGCTTTCTAATGCTGTGACCCTTTAATATAGTTCCTCATGTTTTGGTGACCCCAAACCATAAAATTATTTCATTGCTACTGTGTAACTACAATTTTGTTACTGATAGGAATCGTAATGATGGGTCAATTGTAATGTTAATATCTAATATTCAGGATATCTGATAAGTGACCACAAAGGAGGTCACAACCCACTAGTTGAGAACCACTGTTCTATGGTATTATTGCAATCCACATCTTGGATCAGGTATAATACAGGCCCACCATGACCCTGACTCCTGCCCTCAGCACTCAACCAGCTCAGAATGAAGCTTCCCCTGCTCATCCCCAGGATGAGGTACTTCTGTACCACAGGGCATGTGGAATCAGTGAGTGGCTGAGCTGGAGACAAGAGTCCGGTCACTGTGCTTTCCAGAACCATTTGCCATCCAGCCACCCGTATTTCATCAAGGCTTTAATGGGCTCCAAGCAGTCCTCAGATGAGCCTGGCTGGCATCCGGCATGAGCTCATCATCACCAGCAGCAGCAGCAGCTGGAAGCCAGGGCTCCCCTGGGTGAAGGAGAGGTCAATATTGGCTAGGCAGGTCATTGTGTTCCATGCCCTCCTCCTGCACTGTACCTGGAAACAGCTCCCAAGGCCAGCTGCGCTTTGCCGGCTTATTCATGCCTTTCTAGTATATATATATATATATCTTAGACTGAAAAAGAGAGGCCATTCTTTAGGACGGGAGGGCATCAAATTGAATCCCAGCTAAAGGGCAAACTGGAGATAAGCCAGAGCCAACATGTCCTCCCCAAAGGAGTTTGACTTTAGCATTCCTGTACATTTGCTTCTGGACAGAAGCCTGACCATGTCCTGGGAAACAAGACTGTTCTCTGTGAGTTTGAGCTACATGATCCTTCTGAACTACATGTTGAAAACGAATTCTTTTATTATAACAGATAGTATCCCTGGCACATCTCTGGTCCTCCTCGGGGCAGGTCTTATAACTTTCTTATAATCCTCCCTGTGGCTATTGTTAACACACTACATGAGTTTGTTATCGTGTAGTTCAGAGGATAAGTCTGAAATGGGTCTCTCTGAGTAGAATCAAGGTGACCTCAGAAATAGATGCCTTCCTTCATAGAGACCCTAGTAAAGAACCTGTTGTCTCACCTGTCCAGTTCACAGAGGCCTTCATTCCATGCTTTGGAGCCCATTCCCCTCCAAACAGCAATGACCATTGAGGTTCTCTTGCATTTCATCACCCTGACATTCTTTTCCCTTCTTCCTCCCTTGATAAAGACCCTGTGGGTCAACCTGGGTAACGTCAGGGATCTCAGAGCCAATGGACGACCTTAATTGTCTGCATCCTTCATGCTCATTCTTGTCTCCATGACATTCACAGGCTCACAGGACATGGGAACATCTGTGGACACACTCTGCCTAGACTACTTTCAGAGATATTTTTTGCATGCTGTGTTTTTATTCTTGTTTTTCAACAGTTAATGTTTGTACATAGCACAAACCCCAAAAGAGTGTTCAGTGATAAAAGCCTTAACTCCCACCCACTCCCACCAAAATTATTCTTAATTACATTAGTGCTAATTAGTCTGATTTTACCAGAGTAGTATTCCTTTATCTTTTCCTTCCTTTCTTTCTATCTTTTTTGTTTGTTTGGGGGTTTTTGTTTTTGGGGGGTGTGAGGGACAGGGTCTTTCTACAGAGCCCTAGCTGTTCTGGAACTTGCTATATAGACTAAGCTGCCCTTGAATTAAGATCCTTTTGCCTCTGCCTCCCAAGTGCTGGGATTACAAGTGTGAACCACCATGTTTGTTCTTAATTTTTTAGCATTTTATTCTCTTAGCATTAGCAAGATAATTCGGCTCACCTTATTTCTGCCTTGACTGGGATTTTTTTTTTTTAGTGAACAGTTGCTTTAGAGGCTGAAACCTAGTTCTGAACTTCTTTTCTTTCTCCTCATTCTTGTAGTTTTTGTGTTTTTACCTAACGAAAAAGTAAAACATGCCTGCATGCCATGTCTTCCTTGACTGCTCAGCCTGGTGGGGTCAGGACTGGTGACTCCTGGCAGATGCACAGCTCTTTCTGCTAAGGCTCTGCAGGAGTGGGAGGAGAGGCGGCCTCAGCACCTGCAGGGCTATTGCTCAGCAGCTCTTGCAGCTCCTTGGCATTGTGGACAGGAGCTAGTTCCCTTCCTATTGCCTTAACCAAACACCGTGACCAAGGCATCTCATGAAAGAAGATGTTTAATTTCGGGTTCATGGTTACAGAAGGTTAGAATTCATGACCAAGATGGTAGCAGCATGGCAGCAGAAGCACAGGCGTGGTGCTGGAGAGGCATGGTGCTGGAGAGGCGTGGTGTTGGAACACTAGCTGAGAGCTTACATCTCTCTCTGCAGTACAAGACAGTGAGATCACTGGGAAGGACCTGAGCTTTTTGAAATCTCAAGTCTCATCCCCACTGACACATCTAACTAGTGCCAAATGTATGTGTCTTTTGTAATTATTAAAGTTGTTGGACTTCACCAGAGTTCAGAGTATAGCCATCACTCCACATAGGAAATGGCAGCTACCTACAGACAGCATGAAGGAAGAAGCTGGGGACACTTCTCTTCGTTAATGGCCAACATTTTCAGGTTTCTGTTGGGTCAGGGAGGATGTGTGGAGACCAGAGGTAGACATCAGGTGCTTTCCACAGTCATTCACCACCTTACTGTTTGAAACAGGATTTCTTGTTGAACCTGGAGCTCACTGATTGCCTACACTGACTGGCCAGCGAGTTTAAGGAATCTCCTGTCTCTGTTCCCAGCACTACAGTTACAAGTGTGCCACTGTGTCCTGCTGGGGATCTGAACTTAGGTCCTCTTGCTCACCTGGAAGCTACTTACAGACTGAGCCATCTCCTCAGCCCCAGTTATTTACATTTAGACACAAAAGCACACATTTACAGGAGTGACTGGCTTCAGTTGGTTCCTACAGAGGGCTGTTCTTCACACATTCATCTTTACATGCCTCTCCTCTATTCTGGTAACATTGGCTATAATACTGATACCTTTGCCCATTAGCTCAGTCACACAGTACAACACAGAAAGTGTCCAGGTTCTTCCTTCTGCCCATTCTGCCTTAGAAGACCAAGTTGCTAAAGGAGCTCAGATCAGGTCCATTTGCAGTTCTCACCCCTACTTGTCATCAAACACTGAGCTCATAAACTGAATTCATGTTCTGCCCTTTGGTGTATCAGTTTTTCATCTGAAATGTAATGAGTTAATTTCTCAATTTGCTTTCAATTGTAGAGTTTTTTGTCTCTGCCTAACCTATTGGCATAAGTTTGCCTTTTAAATATGTAGAACTTTAGCTTGTATCTAAAAGTCAAATTATAAAAAAGGAGGCTAGGGATGTAACTTACTCAGCATGCATAAGACTCATCCCAAGCACAACAACCCAGGCATGGTGGTACACATAGGGTTTAAATGTATGCATGTACATGGAAGCCAGAGGTTGTGAACCTTGGGTATTGGTTCCTCTGGGACACCATCCAGCTCCTTTGAAAGAGGATCTCTTAATGACCCGAAGCCTGCGGATTAGACTAGACTGGCTGACCAGGAGTCCCAAAGACCCTCCTATCTCTTCTGTACCCACTAGGATCACAACAAGCACATGCTCCCACACCCTGCTTGTAAGACAACTACCTTACCGATGATGCCATTTCCCTAGCCCAATACTCATGTTTTCTGACTTTGCCTTACTTCCTGCATAAAAGAAATATTTTTTAGGGGTTTTTTGTTTTTGTTTTTGTTTTTTTTTTTACTTTAACCCTTTTCTCAGAAACCATTTTATATAGATCTGCTGTCCCTAGTTCTTATGGTTGCATGGTATTCTATTCCTGGCCTATGCATATACTTAAAGGTTTTCAATATTTTGTAATCATAAACAGTGCAACTACATATGATCTGGTTATTGCATATTTTGATATTTCTGGCTGTGTGTCAGTCATAAAATCCAATAAGCAGTAGCTGTTGTTAGGACGACATACGCACAGGTCCTTTGGTTGCATCCTAGATGTTTCCCCTCCGCAGAACTTAGACTGCTATACACTCCCATTTATCTTACATGAGAGTGTCTGTGCCCCCCCAGCCCCCAAGACTATATTATCAAGCTTTGTCATGGAAGGAAGTAGTCACATACACATAACCCTTTCAGTAACAGCGTTTTTCCTTCCTGCCTGGGTTGTTATGCATGCTGGGTAAGCACTCTACCAACTAAACTAGATCCCCAGTCTACCTTTTACAACTTTGACGTTTAGATATGCTATATATTTAAAAGGCAAACTTATGCCAAGGGTTATGTGTTATATAACTTACTTAGTTACTTAGTTTGGTTCTCTTATTACAAAGGTATTTGGATATCATATTACATATTTAAGAACCATTTCAACCAGGTAATTTTGGCACATGCCTTTAATCCTAGCACCGTGGAGGCAGAGGCAGGTGGATTTCTTTGAGTTTGAGACCAGTCTGGTCTATAGTGTGAGTTCCAGGACAACCAGACCAGAGACCCTGTCTGCAGAAGAAAGGAACCATTTTGGTTTTCTTTTGTGAATTATCTGTCACATTTTGGTCATTTTTCTGTAGCACATTTGGCCTTTGCCTTGTTTTTTGAGTCTTCCAATACTGTCTCTGTTGGCCTGGTACTCACTTTGATGCCCAGACTAGTTTCAAACTCATATCAATTCACCTGTCTCAGCCTCCTGAGTGCTGGGATCACAGATATGCACAATACTCAGCTCTCTTGGCTTTTTGTTTGTTTGAGGATGTATTTTTATTTATCTGGGTGAGTATGTGCCGTGTGTGTGCAGCTGCCCAGGGAAGCTAGAAGAAGGCATCATTTTTAATTTGTTCTTACTCAGTGCCACAAATATGGTTCATCCTGCAGCCTCACCTCTAGGGCAGACTTGGTCAAGTCCTCAGAACTCATTAAGGAAAAGCACTTTTGAGATCATCCAGCCCAAGTAAGGAATTCCATCAGTGGTCCTCTAGGGGTCTGCACATATTCTCCACCCTCTCCTGCCTGCTTCCTGTGTCACCTGATGATGGCTAGGTGTGGAGGGAGGAGCAGAGACTGAAAGAGCTGTTGGCAGTGACCTCTGTGTTGGGAAAATGCAGCAGCAATTTTTTGAGGAAGATGGGAGGCTGAGAAGCACCAGATAAATGGTTCCTTTGCCCAGACCCATAGCCCATGACATTTGATACCATACTAAAGACATCTCTTCCACACTTGTGACTCCGCACACTGAGAAGTACAGTTAAGATCCCACTGGGATGGATGGTCCTGCACTTGTTTGTAAAGTCAACTATGAATAAGTCTGTGACTGTGCCTTCTTCTAGAATTGTGAGGCCTACTCATTGCTTTTATGTTTTTGTTTTGAGATGACGTGTTGATGTCTAGCTTAGGCTGGTTCAGACTCAGACCAGTCTTCCTGCTTCAGCCTTTGCTTCAGCCTTTGCTTCAGCCTTTCCAGTGCTGAGCTAGTAGGCATGAGCCACCACAGCCAGCTTCAGCCATTGCTTTAACTGCTGGTACTTTTCAAAGCACAAGTCCGGACTGAGCTTTGAGGGACAGATTTATGAGTGGAAGCCTTCTCTCCACTGCTATGGACATCAGCTGGGATTGGTCAACAGACGCTTAAACATCTGGTCAGCTCAGCCCTTTGGGGTGAGCAGTGTTTTATAGACAACCCATCAAGATTGATTGGCCTTCTAACTGAATTAGCCAGATGTGTGGGCATTGTATACCCTTTGCTCAGCCTCCTCCAATGTTGTTAGATGAAAGCAGACATGTGATTAGCATGTTTGAAGGTGATGTGGTTTCAGCACATAAACAAAAGATACCGCCTCCTGGCTCTGCCACAAACACCAGCAGTATAGTTACAACTGCTGAATTTAGCCTAGACCTAAACTTGGCTTCCTCAGTCTCAGCTGTCACTTGCAAAGTGGGGGAGGGGAGGGGAGCCAAGGGACAAAACCTAGGGACTCAGGCTCTTGAGCTCTGCTTTATCCAGAGCACACTGACACCTTTGGGGGTAGTGTGCTGAACTGTAGGGAGGAGGAATAGGGCTAGTCTGAAACCCATAACTTCAGAAAACTTGTCAAAAAAAAATTGACCTGAGCTTCTATCCCCCAGTGCCATCACATGCCACTTAAAGCATTATCTGCATGTCCAAAGTCCCATGGATTTGCAGTGATCTGGAGTCTGAGGCAGGAGAGTTGCCTTTTGCTTGGCTGGCTCTTCATGTGCCGTGTGTTTGGGTGCAAATTCCTTTGGATATTCACCTCCCCTGATGACCATACTGGCCTGCATATTTTCTTCTGAACAAACAGGGCATTTTCATGTAGCCAGTAGCTCTGTTAATGTTAATATTCTGTAAACAGCTCATATGTGGTGTGTCCAAACCTGACCTCCTTACACTGTCTTCCACATTGCATGCTTGGTGAATGGCATTGTCATCATCTACCAGCCAGCTTCCACAATAAGTAAACCTGGTGCCTTCTGCCTCAGGGTTTAACAAGTCCTGTGAGGATTTTCTCCCAGGTCCATCTCTCCTGTGTCCCCACTTACCCTTAGTTCAGGCTCTACAGAATCTATACTACTATGCCAGCCTCACTGTGACCCTCTCTTTCTCTAGAGTCTCCTTTAACCCAGCCTCTGCCCTGCAAAAATCTGTTTGTTCCCCTGCTCCAAAACCTCAGCAATTTCCAGTATCTCCAAGGTCAACCCAGATCCTTGTATCAGCAATCCACCCTGAGTCTTCTGCCATTCACCATTCTTTCTCTAAGATGCAGGTGATGATTTGCTTTGAGGATGAGACCAGTACCTGCTAGGTCCACAGGAAGATGTCTGGGAAAGAGACAGGAGTTGTCTTCAAGAGCCTCCTCATTGGCTTTCCCCCATGGGCAGCCCTTTCCTACTTCTCCAGCTACCCAAGTGTGCTTTAACCTTCACGAGGCCACCCCTTGCATCTTCCCTGGTTTTCCCTGGTGTGCTCACATGAGGAGACTCACTCCTCACTCTCTTCCCCCACAGCAGTTTGAGAAAGCTTAAAATGTACAGATTTTAAAGATTACAGTTTCAGATTTGAGGAACAGGTCCCTGTCCATCCCCTCCTTGTACCCTTTCTCTTGGCTCCACAGAGTCTGCCAAGAGAATAAAGCCCCGGCCAGATTATCAGTGAAGACCAAGCACTCAGTCCACCAGTGTCTGCCCTGCTCACCACCCACATCCATACATACCCTCAATGTAGGAAGGACTGCATATTGATGGCCATTAGAAGAGACATGACAGCCGCTGTCACTCATTGAAGTCTCATTACATGCTGAGGTTTTCTGTCTTCTAATAACTAAGCACAAGGCACAGACTCCTACCATCTACATTTCCCGTGTGTGGAAAAAGGTGCCGGATTGTTTGGGAACGTGAACAGGTCCCCCCTCCTAAGTGGCAGGACCACTGCATTATATTCTGATTATGTTCTCATGAGCCAAATTTCACAGTCAACATTACAGAGTAAAGTGGGTGCTAGAATGTTGGCTGGCTGATTGGTTGGTTGAATGGATCAGTGTTCTTCCCATTGAACTTGCCTTTAGGTTTAAGAAGCACTTGGCTGAGTGTCTGTAGCTTATGCCAAGAAGTATGGATTTTGTCTCATCTCCTAATGCCCAGCTGTACACAGACATGTTCCCTCCCACTCAGTAACAAACTGCCTGGAACTCTTTCCTGGCTCATATTTACAAGAGAATGTGATAAATTCCGTATTGATCCCTCCTGTTCCACTGTAAATTTTGCAAAAGATGATTAAATAGAGCAATAGAGTCTGCAGGCATTGTGGCTCAATATGTTGTGGACTGGAGTATCGACCTCCTCCATCCAAAGGCAGCCAGCGCCTATCCCTGCTGCCCCAGACCAGTAATTAAAATCCTGTGAGACTGGGATTTAAAATCCAATCATATCCCTGAATCAAGCCTTCTAGCCTCCCCATGTGATGAGTGCAATAAGGTAACGGCAGGAGCATGTTTATGTCTGTGCTGAAGCAGTCCCCGTAGGGTGGGTAAGAAATGGAGAGTTGGGTAGCCCTGCTGGCTAAATCACTTCACCCTGACACCACAGCCACTTGTAAGACAAGCTGTAGGTACATAAACAAGTCTCAGCCAAAGACCACAACTCAAGCTGTAAGAGCAAAATATCAAGCACAAAAGTTCACAAATTCTATTTTACTGTATGCTTCTATTCCCACAGACAGTGCAGTGAGTTTCAGCGAGTGATTTGGTCCTGATTAAGCTACTTGGGGAATTTGGCAGGCCAATGTGTGAGAATTTCCACCAGAACTCTTTGACTTAATCTGAACTGAAGCTAGACTTCCCCTTGCAGTCAAGGCCCCAGCTACTCTAGAGATAAGCATGTGTCCTTCCTGCAGGGTCAGGAGCTCCCTAGGAACAGAAACAGCATCTTGTTACTCACTTGTGTATCCTTCCTACTCAGCACTGATAGACAGAGAACGGACTCTCAGAAAAAGTTTTCATTTCATTTCATTTGAAAAATGAATGAGTGCATATAGAGCATAAATTAGCAGTTACTGTTGAAAAATAGGGGCTCACTGGAAAGATGGCTCAGTAGTTAGGGTCACTTGCTGCTCTTCAGAGGGCTGGGGTTTGAGTTTCAGCATAGGGTGGTTTCCAGAGGATCTGACATCCTCTTCTGGCCTTCACTGGTACAAAGCACACAAGTAGTGCACAGACATATATACAAACAAAAAACCCATTCATATAAAATAAAGATAAATCTTTAAAAAAACAAAGAAACTGTAAATGACATTTCAGTAGTACACTTACCAAGTAGCAGCTATCCATTCGGTACATGAGCACTTCTGATGCTAGGGACCTTGGCTGAGGCATGTTCTACCTTCAAACTTTGTGATGCTTAGTAGGTTAGCCCTGAAATGCACCCAAGTGTCTTATTAGTAACCTCCCACTTCTGCGTGGCAGAAGGCTTGGTCTCTTGAACTTTTTTTTTTTTTTTCTCCAGCCCAAACCACCAACCAGTTCCTTGAGCCATTTTCTCACAGGGCTTCTAAATACTTTTCTACATCAGTTATATTTCCCAGAACAATCTCTCTACTTTGTCTGTCTTCCAAAACCTATGGCTCCTCATTTATACTTTATCTCTAAGTGTCAGTCTTCTGTGAGATGTATTAGGTGCCCTTCCCACCCTAATTACATTTGCAGATTTAGTGAGTAGCCCAGTCTCATGATATTCATATTAGAAGTAAGCAGGGATACAACCAAACCCACTTACAGTCACCGGAAACTTTTTTGGTCTGTCTGTCCCCCTTCCCCCTGGAGTCTGGTTGTCTATCAGTCGCTGACTGACATTCCATATGTTACTGACATCCAACTTCTTCATTGTGGCCAAGGGGTTTTCCTGAGACATCACATCCATGTCTGATGATGTCACTATGCCCTAACCAGCTGACTGAGTTCACAGGTGATCCTGATACAGGAAAAGAGGCTAATTAATGATGATTAATACAGACCATCGGTTGCCCGCCAGCCGGCCCACTTCTCTTTCTAGTGGTTCCCAAAGCACCCTTCACTAATATGTTTGGTTCTGGAGATGAGGCAATCTGTGGGAAGTTTATGGTGAGATGAGAGCTTTATTGGCTCACAGGCGGTTTATTTCACTGCATTTATTTGTTTGGTGTGTGTGTACATACGTGCACATGTGGCAGCATGCATGTGGAGGGCAGCATGCATGTGGAGGACAGAGGACAGCTGTGGGAGTTGGTTGTCTCCATCATTTTAGTCCCTGGCGCACACTCAGATAGTCAGGCATGGTGGTAAACGTGTTCACCGCTGGGCCCAAGTGCCGAGTTTATCTCCCCCCTAGCTGTGGTTCCCCAGCTCCTCAGTCCAGCCATCTCCTCACTCACTCCTCCACAGGGTCAGTTTCTCTCTTGTCTGGCTCTCTAGTTGGAGTCTGGTAGAAGATAAGGCCTGCTGACTCCATGTGTACCAGTTCTTGGCCTGTCTGTGCTGTGAGACTTGATGGAGCATCTCATTGAGGCTACAAAGAGGTAGCTTTTTGTCCCCCAGACTCTGGAGTGCCTCTGGCTGTCCATCAGGGGAAGAGTGTCTGGGTGCTGTCTAGGAAGTTGAGTTTCTATGGCTTGCCATTTCCTTTGCCCCAGACCAGGAACCCCAAATCCTTTTCACAGAGATGTCTGTCCCCAGCCCACGAGAGAAACTCCTCTGTCCTGCTTGGTCCTGGAGTGTCTAAGTACATTGGAAGGGAAGGGGGAAGATGGTCCTTCAGTCTTATCAAGGCCCTTGGTGGCACTTTGAGGTGAGATGGGGAGCAGAGCTAGCTTCTTTAAAAAAAAAAAAAAAAGAAGAAGAAGAAGTAACATTTTAAACATTTATGAAAGAGAAACGAACCTCTGTTTTAAATCTTAGCTTCACTGTTTGCTTGCTATGCGACCAAGGGGCAAATTATTTCAACTCTGATCCTGGTTTCTCTTCATGTGATGAATTATTCAGGCCCAGTATGTAAAGACTGTACGCCCAGCACGTGTTAGACTCATCGCTGCTCTTACTCTCCTAGCAGGCCCAGGCCCAGGCCCAGGCAATCTCTGAAGTGAAGAGAACACCACCTCCTCTGCTTCCATCTCCAGATTGCTAAGGATTAAATCCCTGGGTGCTGTGTTCAGCAGGTGCAGCATGGGATACATGCCTTCTTGGTTAAGAGGTGGCATGTCTGTAAGAGTGTATGTCTAATGCCTTGAGCAGTGGTTGGTGTGTGGAGCATGGAAGATGCTCCAGATGAGGCCTCAGGAGAAGGAACTCTCTTTCTCCTGTTGTGCTTCCTTTGTCACCCTCAAGAAGCCTCTTAGATGTCTGTCTGCCTTTGGGGATACAGAGAAGAGTTCATCGGTATCTAGTTTCAGGAGTTATGGAGACTGGCTGTGAGAAGTGAAGTGTGGCAGGCCATGACGAGAAAAGGGCCTCGAAGCATGTAGGCTCTAGGTAATCACCAGACTGAACTCTGGGCCCAAGGAAGTGCACAGACAGCTTGCAGGGTGAGTGTGTGACAGGAAACACACACAGCTGCCCCACTGTCTCTGGATGCTTACTACCCAAACATCAGTCTAAAACATGGCACCTCTAATCAGGAAGGGACATCTCTAGTGCGCACCAAAACCCCTCACTGGAGGCAGGAAAGTCAGGGTAAACATGAAAAGGGAGAGTGGGTGAGAAAGCTTTTTACAGAGATCATTGTAATTTTTTTTCAACCATATTCAAACTTTCTGTTTAATTCAGTCCTCATAAAACTCATTGAGGTAGGCAGGACAGCAATGACCACCAGAACAGCAGAGAGGTGCTAGCCAGCACATAGTTCTCCTTACCCACCTACTCCCAGCCAGAAGGGGAATGCATCTCATCACTAACAGATGACAAGCATCTGGGACTGGCCAAGAGTCTAGGGGCTCTCTCTTACAGGAACAAGAACATGACCACGCCCTTGCTGTCAGGAAGGCTTTTCCAGCAGACAGAACAACTGTCGTGTTCTCTTGGCCTCAAAAGATAGCTCCTGGGGAGAAGACAGTTTTTTTCTGGCAAATATGAATAAGCATCTGTGCTGGGTCCCTGCACTGGTGTATAGCAGGGTGGTGACAATATATAGTTATAACCATTAATGGAATTCTTGCAGGAAAACAGGCAGAAGGATGGTACCCAGCCTTTGCTGAGCTCTTCTCCAATCCCAAACAGCCTATGGGAGGGAGTAAGGAAGCCTTTCTGGAAAAGACAGACTCAGCCTTAAAACATAGTCAATGGAGCCAGGGGCCCACCTTGTCCAGATGCAGTAGGGAGAAGTGACTTCTCCGGAGTTGGAAGAGCTCGTATAAGGGTGCTCTCCCATTTGAGCATATGTCAAATCAAAGGCAGAAGCTGACCTGAGAAAACTGTAGGCTCCTGGGGCACCAGTGAGCCAGACCTCTCTCACCAGCACCCCGTCCACTGTCTTCACATACCTGGGTGAAGAGATCTCAGCCAGCACCAGCTCCTGACCCACCCAACCACCCCTACCCTACTTTCTGGGCCCGATCCTTATTGACAGATCCCACAGAATCTGAAAGAATTCAAGACAAATGGTTAAGAGGATGGAGTTAATAAAATTTGAAAAATCGAGGCCTGTCACTCCACTAAACTTTTTTCAATACCACTGACAGAAACATATTTCCCCAATGAGTGACCTTCCACAGCTGTAGCGGGCAGGCACAGCCGCAGCCGCGCTGCCAGGAAGCCAGGCTGCTATTTATCAAATATTATAAGCTGGGACAACTAATCTGGAGCAGGAGAGGAAGGAGGGGTCCTGCACCACACTGCCTAGGGTGCTCCAGGTGTTTGCCCCAGCCCCAGACAGCCAGTGGGAGGTGACGGATGGCCTGCGATTAGTGCTCCCACCTCTTTCCAGCCCTCTGTCTTGCTCCCAAAGGCCTGGCCCTCTAGACCAGCTGCTTGGCCTGGAGGGGCCCTGGGTGGGAGGCAAGGGGAGGTCAGGCCAGGGCACGGGCCATCCTGATGCCCCCGGAGAGGGCAGCCGGGTGAGGCCCAGCATGGTTATTTATTGGAGTGTAATGGTTTGTGGCCGTTGGACGTGAAGGTGAAATCGATCAGTGGTAGAAGTCAGGTCCTATCAATTATTAGAGCAATTAGTCAAGTGAGAGGGAGGGTGTGAGTCTGGGGGAGTAATATTGGATGGACATTATCCAGGTGCCCCGGCCTCAGCCTTCCTAAAGTGGGGCACATGTCCTGCCCTGAGGCTCCAGAACCTCGGAGAACCTGGCTGGTTTCCCATGGCAAGTAGCCTGACCCTCGACTCCTCTGGACTGGAGCCAAGGCCCAGCACTGCTATAAAAGGAAACCCCTGCGCTGACTGGCCCAGGTGCAGAGATGTCCTACCTGTCTCCACCCCATGCTTTATGAGAAGTGACACGGCTCCTGCTAGAAATTACTCAGTGGCCAATGTTTATGGCTCACATTTTTCATTCTGTAAGCAAATATAGATCACTGACAGCACTTGTTTGAAGCAGCTAATCTCACCCTCTCCTCTCTTTCCTTCCACTGGCTTCTTCTGTCACCTGCTCCCTTCCCTCCCCGTCTGTCCGTCCCTCCTTCCTTCCCTAGTTCCTCTTCCTCCTGAGATCTAATCCCCACTTCACAGAGCACATATCTATAGCAGACCTCCCCTCCTGGCAGCCAGAGAGAGGAGAGGCCTCTCCATTACTCCTTTGAGACTCCTGGCCCAGCTGTGCTATGGGAATGTGCTATGGGAATGAGGAGGATTCTGCCACTGGCCCCTTGAACTCTGTGGTTCTTGTCTATCTGCCTGGCCTTCGCACAGTGGCCAGCCTCAGCCTGTGTCACTGTCGTGTACCCTCATGTCCTCATGGGCTCTTGGGGAGCTGATTTGTGCCAGACTTAAGCTCAAAGGAGATCTGGTCCTAAAAACAAGAAAGAAGTCTTTAAAAGAGACAGAAAGACCGGTCACAGGATTGAGGGGAGCATTTGAAAACTTAAAAAACTCAAAGGAGTCAATGGCTAGATTACCAGTTATCACACAACAGTAAGGAGGGGTTTTAAAAAAAATGAGAGAAAAGAAAAGGGTTCCCAGCACTCAGGATAACAAGGCCGGGGGAGCCATCAAGTTAAGGATGGAGCGGGCTGTATAGTGAGCTTAAGGCCAGCTCTCTCTAAAACTACAAACAAAGTAAGTATGGGGGACGAGGGTGGAGAGAGCGCGTGGGTTAAGAGCACTGCTTTCAATTCCAGCAGACACATCAGACATCATTTGTAACCCCAGCTCTGTGCTTCTAGCTTCTGTAGGTGTGTGTGTGTGTGTGTGTGTGTGTGTGTGTGTGTGTGTGTGTGTGTGTGTGTGTGTGTGTGTGCGCGCGCGCACGCGCACCTGGGGGGGATGTATATAAGGAAACTGCTCGCTCGCCCTGCCAGTTCTGTCCTGCACACAGCTGCGGGTGTGCAGCACCCAGTGATGATTGTAGGCACACAGATTCCTTCAGCCGGCTCCAGGAGATGGGAACCCTGTGGTGCTCAGGAAAAACCAGTGTTGAGGCAGAAAGGTCCCTCCTTGCGGAGACACTTCCCTCCCTAAGGAGGCCATACTTGGTGCTGTGGATGATGAAGGACCATGGGAAGGATTTCAGCAGTGGTGAACCATTGCCACTCTGCTGAGGGTATGGAGAATTGGAGTCAGGAAAACCTACGGGTAGGGTGGACTCCCGGCTCAGAACAATAGGCCTTCTGCTAATGGCCATGCTCGAGTCCAGTTTCCATGTCTGTATCTTTTTTTTTTTTTTTTTAACTTTATTTATTTATTTATTTATTTGCCTTGGTGTTTGCCTGGAACTGGAACTACAGACAGTTGTTAGCTGCCATGTGGGTGCTGGGAATCGAACCCGGGTCCTCTGGAAGAGCAGACGGTGCTCTTAACCGCTGAGCCATCTCTCCAGCCCCCATGTCTGTATCTTGGCAATTTTTAGGTCCCCGGGGTTTTAAACATTAAATGGAAAAAAATCCACATAAGTTTAGAGTCAAACACAAATATAGTGATCTGTAGACTGTTGTTACTGCCACTCCAGGGCATCTACTAAAAAGACAGGAAGTATACAGCCAGAGTTTGCAATGGTGGTGAAATACCTATAAAAAGAGAAACTCAACCATTGGGGTTTTTTTTTTCCTCTTAATATTTGACTTTGTTGTTGTTTTGTAGTGGGTATGGGGTTTCTTCCTGGAGAGGAGTAAATTAGATTGTAGTGATGGTTATACAACCTGAGATTAAACACCAAATACTACACTTTCAAACAATAGGTTTGTGTTAGAGAGATGGTGCAGCAGTTAGGAGCATTGGCTGCTTTTCCAGAGGACCTGGGCAGTTTGATTCCTAGCATCCACATAGTGGCTCCTAACACCAGTTCTAGAGGAGCAGACACCCTCTCCTGGTCTCTTCATGCACCAGGCACCAGCATTTTAGGAGCCTAGCAATGTAGCTCAGTAGTACAGGACTGTCTAAAAAAACGAGGGGCAGCAATTTTATGGCATATGAATTTATATTTATAAAATGCATATTAGTATTTATTCCTCATTGAAAATAAGATCACGTACGGTCTTTTTGTCATCTTTGTAGGGAAGGTTGTTGTAGTTTTGTTGGGTTGAGACGGCGTCTCACTGTGTAGCCTTGGCTGCCCTGGCTCTCCTGTCTCAGTTTCCCGAGTGCTGGCTAAAGTGCCGACTTGTTTTCTTACTTAAGAATTTCCTTGCCCTTCCTCCTACCACTCTGACATCCCCAGGCAAGTGGCTAGTCCATGTTCACTGTCACTGCTTAGCTGTGGAGTCTAAAGAAGCAGAACTTTGTGGGGAGAGTTTCATGACACAAGATAAATGTTCCCACAGGCAGGTCCAGGAAAACTGGCTTTTGCCCCTGTCCCCAGTAATCAGATACCCAGTGTGAGCCAGGCCCTGGCTGTGTGGGTCTCCTTCTGTCCGCATGGCAGCCACTAGTCTAAGCTCCCCCTTAACCTTTGTACCTTTCTCTAGTCAGAAAGGAGTGCGGGAAACGCTGAGTGCTTATTGCCACGTGCTGCAGTTGACATGCGCACATGGCTAAGCCTGCTAGGCTAACCTTCAGATGGAACTGGGAGGCGAGCCTGGGAGGCTGTCCTCTGCTTCACTGCTCCATGTTTGCAAGACAGTGCCACAACAACAACAACAGATTGGCATGGTGGCTCACACCTTTAGTCCCAGCACTTGGGAGGCAGAGGCTGATGGATCTCTGTGAGTTTGAGGCTAGCCTGGTCTACAGAGCTAGCTCCAGGACAGCCCTAATGTTACACAGAGAAAGCCTGTCTTGAAAAACAAAAACAGAAGCAAGGTAGCATTGGTGAGGGTTAGGAAGGGAGTTGCCCAGAGTTGGGCTGTGGGAAGGAGAGTCTGGCAGCACCGAGGTGACGAGAGTCTTTCCTTGTCGGTTCAAGTCTTTTGCTAAGTCCACCGGTATACTGGCTGTCCGTGCCAGCACTTAGCAGGAAGTCCCACAGCTCTCGGCTGACCTTTGTCCTTCAGTCCTCAGAACGTACACCCTCATCACAGCTAACAGAGCTGAGCCACGGGCCTGAGATGTCCACACCCTTTCAGGAGACTTGGCTGACTCTCGCTGGCTGGAAAGAGAAGAGTAGGGTGTACTAGACAACACCTGTAGTCCCTCATTAGGAGGCAGAAATGGGAGGCTTACTTTGAGTTTGAGGCATGCCTATTCCACAGAGCAAGTGCCAGGGCTATGCAGGGAGACTATCTCAAAAGAAGAAAATAAAAGATAACATTAAGGAGAAAAGAAGCAAAACTTTAAATTTCTATTTGGCCTATTCTGTTTTAGAAAGGAACCCTTTTATATGGTTTTGTGATTCAGTGTTCCTTTATATGCTGTCATACTGGAAAATGTGACCATTTTAGTGAATGTGTATATATGTGAATGCATGTGCTGGCATTTGTGTTGGGTGTATAAATGTATGAACTTATTTGTTGAGTTTTGTTAGCATGTTAAGCTGCATCTACATATATATGAAGGCCCTAGTATCCCAATCTCCGTCAGGGAGGGCCACATATTCTCTCCTTTCAGAGTAACTTAATATGTTTTTGTGTCATTCTCTAATCTCATAACTTTCCATGGAGATTCATACTAAAACTGAGGCTCCCAAACCACCTGTAGGTGAACGCTGAGGACCTGCTGATCATTCATCTAGCCTCTGACCATTTATCCTTTTTTTCCTGCCAGGCGCCAACCCCCTTCAGAGGAACGAGATGGGACACACACCCTTGGATTATGCTCGGGAAGGGGAGGTTATGAAACTTCTGAGAACTTCCGAGACCAAAGTGAGTAGAGAGAGGAGGCTGTGGGCACCCCAAGTGTCATTTAATCTTCCACTCTTGGGGGGGGGGGGGACCATGTGCATGCAATGCCCACAAGAGGCAGGAAGAGGGCATTAGATCCTCTGGATCCGGAATCCAGACGGTTGTTAGTGGCGGCATGGGTGCTGGGAATGAAACCCATGGAGTAGCAGCCAAAGCTGTCAACTGCTGAGCCATCTCTCCAGCCCATAACCTCCCACATTTCTAATTACTTCAGGTTCCATGCCAAAAATACTTCCCTAATGATCTTTTCTCCCCTGACAACTGGTCTTACTACGTACCAAGGCTAGCACTCGGAGAGCAAGTTGTCGAGACTAAGGCAAATGCAGTTCTCCATGAGGATCTATAATAGGTTCCATACAGAAATGAGCCCAGAATTCTTGGTTTTCTGACACTTGACCTGATCTCTTTCTAGCATGTGGGTTCTATTTTCTGCAGACTGGCTGAAGTGCCTTAAAATGATACCAAGTTAAGAATAGGGAGCTTTCCTGTCATGAACATAGAGAGGGAGGAGCAAGGCATTTGTGGCTTCTGAGAATTAACAGTCACATGTATTTTTAAGGTGACAGCCTCCCAGCTTTTTTTCAGCAGACGCCAAATAAAGTCTTGAGCAGAATTTTAGTTCTTAGCTGGGTGGTTGTGGTGCACACCTTTACTCCCAAATACTTGAGAGGCAGAGGCAGGTGGATCTCTGTGAGTTTGGGACCAGCCTGGTCTACAAAGGATAGGACAGCCAGGGCTGTTACACAGAGAAACCCTGTCTTGGAGGAAGAAAAAAAAAAAAAGAGTTCCTCAGGCCTCACCTACTCTACAGCCTCTTACAGCTTCCTTTCCCTTGCCACTCTTTCACCTCCACCTTCCACACCGTCTCCGTAAGAAACGTCTCCATCCTAAGCTTATTTCCTCAACCAAACCTTAGAACTCCCTATAAAGTAAGACTAAGGCTCCTGCTTCCCCCAGCTACAGGCCTTACGATTTGGGAGCAATTGGGTAGAATCCAAGAACCAGAGTCACAAATCTCAGAGCTGGAAAGAAATTTCTGAGAAGTGAACCTGCTGGCTTGTTTCACTCCTGGAGATACTGGAGCCACTGTTGGGATGCTGCTTGCCTTGGTCCCCTAATGAGTCAGCATCAGAGCTGGAACCAGTACACCTGACAAGGATAGCTGACCCATGGCAGGACCTAGCCCGGAACACCAGGCTTCTGATCCCTTGTCTTGTCTCCAGAGCTAACTCAGTCTGACAGGTCCCACCTAGTGGCAGATACTCTCTTGTCTGAGACAGCAGAGACTTGGGTTCTCACCCTAGCTCATCACTCTGCCTGTGTGACCCTGGGACTTGCACTTTCCTCACCGAACCCTCAATGAAGCTCCAGGGAAGAAAACTGTTGAACTGGAGAGTCCCTGGGGCTCATCCGGATGGCATATCCACCAGCCTAAGATGGGCTGTGCTGCTTTCAGCGGTTTGAACAGCACTTACTTTTGCCTTGTGCTGATGTTCATTCACTGTTGCTGGGGAATGAGGGTGGGTTCTGCTCATCAAAGACACTCAGATCCCACCTTTGCAGCACCCTCTTCTTCACACTACCCTGCCCCCAGTTGCTGGTTGCTTGCCAGAGGGGAAAGTACACTCTGAAGGGTCTTCAATTTTCAGGTGAGAGCTGGCAAGGTAGCACTTACCATACAAACCTTGCAACCAAGTTGGATCCCCAAACCCATGTAAAAGGTGAGAAGAGAAAACCAACTCCACAAACTGACCTCTGACGTCTACACTCATGGCCACACTCACAGTTGACTGCTCAGCCTGGAAGTAGAACCCTTTACTTCCTAGAACTCACTGGCCAGAGCTAACCACAGAATCCTACCAAATCAAATGAAGGGGGTGGGAGGGAAAGGTGATCCTGCTATATTCATAGGAGAGCTGGAAGAGCTTGGTGATCAGCTCAGCCATGTAGAGGGTGTCCCTGATATGCTTAGTCACTGTCTTAGGATAATTTCTTAAGAGAAGAGATGGGTTAAGAAATGGTAGAAATGGACTTTTCAGAGCCCATCCCAGTTGGTTCTCGGGACCAAAAGAGCTACTAAATTTGAGGGGCTGTTGTTTCCCACCCTGAGTTGAGATTCTTCTCCCCTAAGAGCTGCTGCTTTGCCATTCAGTCTGTGTCCCCACATGCCTTGATAGAATCCCTGCTGATCTCAGATAGCCTGGGGACTGTATCCCGTCTTCTCTTTAGACTTGGCCAAGAGTGCCCGCAGTGTGTCAGGTGGTGTGACATGGGGCTGGTGCTGCTGGTGCCAAGGTTTCTTTCAAAGTGAGCAAGCATCTGAATGTCAGCACAGGTCGTTAGAGTGACTGAAGGCCACTCAGCAACATATGGTTACCTAAGGGAGGTGGCCACAGTGTTAGCCTAGTACCAGGTGCCCGCAGCAGCTCCAGCTCATTGTTCTACCATCTGCGATGTCTTTGGATTGGTTATCTGTGTCTCTCTTTGTTCTCCTTTCTCTCCTGCTTGTTTTCAGCAAACTGCAAAATCTAGCTTTTTAAGGAAGATTTTTGTGGGGAAAGCTCTGTTCCTGACATGAGCACCATCTCTCTCTCTACCAGGTAGTAAGCAGTTGCTGCCCCTCAGAGTTCAGGCCCTGCCATCTATAGCAGTGACTCAGACATGAAGGGCGCTGGGGCCCTGGCCTCAGAACTTCTCTCCTGGTTGTATCTAGTGTGTGTCTAGTTAGGGTTTCTATTGCAGGCTCATTTTGTTCACAGTTCCATATAGCTGTCATCAAAAGCAGTGAGGGCAGGAACTCACGCAGGGCAGGAACCTGGAGGTATGAGCTGATGCAGAGGCCATGAAGGGTGCTGCTTTCTGGCTTATTCTTCATGGCTGGCTCATCCTGTTTTCTGTTAGAATCCAGTACCACCAGCCCAAGTGTGACACCATCCACAATGGGCTGGGTCCTTTTCTATCAATCACTAGTTAAGGAGATGTCTCACAAACTGAAGCTAACCTCCAGCCGATCTTTTTTTTTGTTTTTTCAAGACAGGGTTTCTTTGTGTAGCCCTAACTATCCTGGAACTAGCTCTGTAGACCAGGCTGGCCTAGAACTCAGAGATCTGCCTGCCTCTGCCTCCTGTGTGCTGAAATTAAAAGTGTGCGCCACTGCTGCCCAGTGTTCAGCTCAGTCTTATGGAAGCGGTTTTCTAATTGAGGTTCCCTCCTCTCAGATGACCCCAGCCTGTATTAAGCTGACACAGCCATCCAGCACAGTGAGTTACAACTACTCTGATGTCCTCTTGCGCCCTTCTGTTGCTCTCTCACTGCACCCTGCCAGCACCCAGCTAGGCCTCTTTCGTGACCGACCATTCTCTAGTCAAATTCTACTCACTATAGAAAATTTGTGGGGGCTGGAGAGATGGCTCAGCGGTTAAGAGCACCGTCTGCTCTTCCAGAGGACCCGGGTTCGATTCCCAGCACCCACATGGCAGCTAACAACTGTCTGTAGTTCCAGTTCCAGGCAAACACCAAGGCAAATAAATAAATAATAAATAAATAAAGTTATAAAAAAAAAAAAAAGAAAATTTGTGATCTTAGCATCATGTGTCTGTTTAGGGAAGATTTGGAAATAGATGAAGAGAATGTAATGTTATCTAACCCATTCATGAGTGACAGCTGTGCTGGACTGTGGGCTAGATGGCAGAAAACAAATGAGTAAGTCACTCACTCCAGGAGTTCGTAGTTTGACAGGCAGACAGGCAGATGAATCAGTGATCTGACTAGTCAGGAGAGGCTTCCCAGAAGAGAGGTCAGCTAAGCCCAATCTCAAGTAAAAGGATTCTACCTACTGCCTGTGGTTAAGTGGTACTCATATTGCTACTCTTAGCAGTCAGTTATTGGGTGCTTCTGGACTCTGTTCTGCGTGCTTAACATACACTTTCTTTATTCCTGTAACAAACGTGTACAGATGCTCTTAGTACTTCATCTCACAGATGGGAAAACTGAGGAGGCAAGAGAGAAGGACGTGAGACACAGGAAATGAAGTTGTCTGTTAGGATTTTAAATAGATGTGCCTCTGGTGCTGTATGAACTCTTTTGAGACCATACCCACATCCTGTACATAGGTGGTCTTTTTGCCTAAATCTACTGGCAACCATGTCTTATATGCCAACCTGGAATTCCCCAAAAAGGTGAATTTAAAGACACAGGACTTTTGCAGCATTGGGTTTTTTTTTTTTTTTTTTTTTTTTTCATCTGTTGACAGATGGCAGGTGGGGCAGTGACAGGGAGGGACCGGAAGGTAAACTCTGCTGCCATGCCCCTGCTGTATTATGGCCTCACCTGCCAAGGCATTTGTGTTACCTGCATGGCCCAGAAGGCGATTCTGAAATTTAAAAGGTGATTTCTGCAAATTTAAAATTATCCATAATCCTAATTTTTTACGTTATTCTTCCTTTTAAAATATATTGCTGGCTCTCCAAATCTCTGTCACCTTAGCTGGACCGAATGATGTCCCCACACTGAGCTCTCGGGTTTTCTGAGTCTTTCAGCAGCCCCTGGTCCTGAGCTTCTTTCACCCCCGGGAAGATCCAGAGTGAGAGAAGCCCCACCTCTGTCTCTAGGGTGCTGTCCTACTGTGGGAGAGACAGGCATTCTTAGATCCATTATCAAAGGAACTGATGGGTAGGTGCCTCAGGACGGATGCACAGAGTGGGGCTGGGGGGCTCTAGGAAAATATGGCTTGTTCACCTTCCTGGCAGAGTGGCCAGGGCAGGCTTCATAGACAGAGTCAGCCTAGATCTCACTTTGAATGATTTCAGTGCATGGAGGGTTTAATACTTAACGCCTAGACCATTTTCATGTCCTAACTAAGAGATGAAAGAGAGGTAGAAATATATCTCTATGCACATGATGGCAGATAAAACAAAAATATGGGGAGCTATCCCATGATGAATATTCAGCTGAGGGGGATGCGTGCATGCCAGCCGCAGCTCCTTTCCCGATCCTCACTCCACTGAGACTCACGAGGAATTTATTGCTCATTTTAATCACACCCAGAGAATGAATTGGCAGGAATATTAGGCAGATAGGCCTATCCTATATATTTTATTTGCATATCTCAGTGACAGCATCACAAGCACAATTCCTATCTCCGTATTTTCTCATTTGCTTCAGGGTAGCTAGGGATGTGATACTCTCGTGGGCCAACATCCCAGCTGAGAACCTGGGTGCTCCCACCAGACCTGAATGAAGCTCTGCGGAGTGGTGGGGCGGGGCATCCAGGAGGGCAGGAGGGTACATCTTCCCCCTAACATCATGCTCCATGTCCCATGTTCTTTGCTGCACATCTCAGCACAGGTACCCACTTGCCTGACTCTGTGCCTACTGTGGGCCTCATAGGAGCCAGCTAGCTTAATGGGAACAAGTTTCCCTGAGTTCTCTCCTCCCACCCCTTCAAGAACTTTTTGTTAAAATATATTTGTATAAGGACAGTGTCTATGTCAGAGACACAGTTTATGCCTTTTCACAAACACTCCTTATAAAGAAATAATCCCAGAGGCCTGTCCATCTTCTAACTTTCCTCCTTTATTTTGGTCCAATCTCAGAAATCAGGTAGCAAGTTTCAACAAACTCTATCAGCCCCTTCAGCTGCTAACATTTTATCATAGTGGTTGTGTGTGTGCATGGTGGGTGGATGGATGGGTGGTAGGTGGGTGGGTGGATGGATGTGTATAGATAGATAATTAAATAATCATACTTGAAATATGAAGATAAAGATAATTTTTTTCTGAATTATTTTAATGTTCTACTCATGGTGATTCTTTACACTCCTAGGGAGGTGCTTGTTGTTTGTTTTAAAACAAGGATTTGTTTGTATTTCGGGAATTTGCTTTTTTTTTTTTTTTTTCTGTAGTTGGGAATTGAACCCATGGCCTCAGGAGTACTGAGCATGTACAGAACACTGAACAACATACTCAGCCCACATTCTCTTACATCCTGTCAGCACAGTTATCAAAATCAAAATATCAAAAATAATATTGATAATAATAACCTTCCTGTAGTATTCAGCTCTGCAGAGTTCTCTTTGCAAGTAAAAATGTCTGGGGTCCTTAAATTGCATCCAGCCATCATATTATTCTGATAGGGATTGGTTTCACAGTCTCTTCTCGTCTTTTATGATCTTGCCATTGTCACAAGTACAGGCTGGTTATTTTGTAGAATGGCCTTCATTTTGGGTTTTTTTACTGTTTTCTTCTGATTCAACTTATTAGATATTTCTGGCCAGAACACCCTCGGGTGTTTATTTTCAACAAATTTACAGTGTAACCAGTAGTAGAAGCAAAGAGAAAATTTGTGTCTTAAATCTCATCTTCATAATTAGACCTTAAACTCAGTGAAGATGGGCCCTCTCTCATCTCCAGGTAGAAAGTGCAAACTCCAGGCAGCCTTCCAGGGTTAATGAGCGCTCTCTCTCTCCTGCCACCATTAGATCTGGCTTGAATTCACTTCCCTCTCCAGTCAAGACAGTGACATGGTCAACCTTCCTAGAGCTATGAGGATCAAACACTGACCCCAGAGCAAGACTCATCAGTGATGCCAAAGGCTAGAGAGTGAAAGCTTACAAAGTGACAGGCTATTTACTTCTCAGTGTCACAGCCCCTCCCTAAAGATATTAATTGGAAAGGGGAGAGTGGCAGTGGAGAAACGTGGCAGTTACCACCTCATCCAAGGCATGGAAGGTCAGGGTCCATAGATTGTTGGCATCATGTGCTATCATCCAAGGGATGGAAGGTCGGGGTCCATGGACTGTTGGCATCATGTGCCCTGAGTCTGAGAGCAGCCACCTGTTAGCCCTTCTTAACTGTCTCTCACCAGCCTTGCTTTTGAAACAACCCAGCCCTTTACAAAAATGCAACAAGATCAACATCATCACATAAGCAGATTCCAGCTGGGTCAGTCGGCAACAAGGGAGACAGCCTGCCCTGGCAGGATGGCGCTGGAGCCTACAAAGGAAGGGCCAGTCCCAGCCATGGGCAGCGCCCTCGGGGTTAACATAGAGAGGTGACATTTTAAAGTACATTCTAGCACAAACAGGAGGGACCAGAATAGTGGAGAATGGCCTGTGGAACCTGGTGGTTGCCAAGTCCAATGGGACTGACAGCTGCCCTGCGGGCAGTCTTCTTGGAATGGACTAGTTCAAGAGGCTTTCAAGCCCCTCCCTACCTCTCTCACCCCATAGTCCCCGGTTCCCATTTGATGAGCATCCCTCAGACTTGCTATACTTTCTATATAACTCAATGAGGCAGTTTCCTCATTGAGGGACACCCTGGATTTCCTCTGCTACCGGCACTTCTACCCAAGTCTCTCCTCTGTACCCTCTAGACCCCTTTGTTGACCTTGCTCAGTAGTCTTCCTATCCCCACATTTCAGGGACTCATAAGGTTCTGACCGTGACCTGAGTTCACCTCTGTCTAGGAGTCAGAAGTCTGGGACACACCTGAGGTTATATATAGCAGTAGCTAGTTTCCCTGACTGCCTCACCTCTCCAGAAGAATTGGCAAACTTGATTTGGCCTGTCTTCTCTTCCCTCCTCTGCACCTCCCAACCTACTCTTGTCCAGGAACTTCCTCTGCCCACCTACGACCAGCACCAGTTACACTCTCTTAGCAGCTTCACTGGCAAGCCTGTCCCCAACGGCATGCCCAGCAGTCAAGATGCCTGCCTGTCATAGCCTTCCACCCAAAGTCTGTCTGCAGTAGCACTCAGCCCTGCACTAACCTCTGAGTGGAGCAGGCTCAGCTAGGCCTCCAACCCTTTCCTGTAAATGCACTCATAGCCAGGAGAAGTGCCATATTAAATCAAGACTGATGGAAACCAGGGGCTGTGATTATCCAGCCAAGATGCAACATGGGAAGCTGACTGCTGCCAGCTCCAGGTGAGAGCATCTGAAACTAATTGTACCAGGCTTTTACTAAGAAAATGGTCCCTCCCCACAGCCACTCTCCTGGCAGCTCCTTCCCAGGACCTCTCGGTCCAGCACCCTCTGCTTCTGATGGCTCCTTGGCTGCCATGTCTCCTAGATAGTGGAACCCCACTAGAACGACCCTTGAACTCCTCCCTGCCCTCAAAGAGCACAATAGCCTGCAGCCATGGGCCCGGGGAGCTCCTCTCCTCCAGACTGAACAAATACAAATCAAGTGTTGCTTTCCCCAGGTTTTTGGGGTTTTTCATTTTTTTTGTTTTTGATTTTTTTTTTTTTTTCTTTTTCCAACTGATTAACTTTCCACAAGGCTGGACTCAGGACAGTGCCTTTAAAAAGTGATTTGTGGTGGGGGGAGAAAAAAAAACAAGTGATTTGTGCATAGTATAGACAAGACCCAGTGTTCAATCCCTAGTGTAAAACAATACAAATTAAAAGGTGGTTTAGTATTTATATAAAAGTGAAAGTTGGGGGGCTGGAGAGATGGCTCAGCGGTTAAGAGCACCGTCTGCTCTTCCAGAGGACTCGGGTTCGATTCCCAGCACCCACATGGCAGCTAACAACTGTCCGTAGTTTCGGTTTCAGGCAAACACCAAGGCAAATAAATAAATAGATAGATAGATAGATAAATAGATAAATAAATAAATGAAGTCTTTTTTTTAAAAAAAAAAAAAAAAAGTAAAAGTTGTACCTTTTAGTACAAACTCTTCAGACCTTGGCAAAACAACACAAAGCAGTAGCATGTGGCCTCATTTAACCTCCAACATATTTTTTAATTGTGTGTGATCTACATGACACATATATATAAATGCAGACTTATGTATGCTGTGGTGCACGTGGTGGAAGTCAAGGAGGAACTTTCAGAAGCTGTACCGTCCTCCCAGCCTGGGATCTGGAGTCAGGCGGCCAAGTCCACAGGGCAAGCAACCCAGTGGGCCATCTTGCCAGCCCTCCCGAACATTTTTCTCAAAGAATCCTGATACACTTTCAGAGACTTTAAAATAAATAGCTATTTGAGACTGGGTGCCTGGGAAGATCCGAGTGTGTTCTAGGGGTTAATTTCATTGGAACCTTTGCCAAGACCATCTAGGAAGCTCCCAAGAAGCTAACCAGGTCTTCATACCCATTCCCCCTGTTCATTTCCATAGGAGTTAGAGGCTCTTGCCCTTTGTCCAGGAAATTAATATAACTTCTAAAACAACATAAAATCTTGATCCCAAGGAAGTTTCAAGAAAAAGAAATGTTTTCTGGAGAATACTTGGGGAACCACGATGGTCATACTTCACTCAACAAAGTGGAAATAAAAGTCTCATTAGGCTTTGCCTGGCACAAAGGGGAAATGTGTTCTGGGAGGCCTAGAGACGGAAAATATGCAGAGACAGAATTCTATGCCATGTAAGGAAAACTGGTGGCCAGAGATGGCTGCCTCATGCAGGTCATCAAAGAAGCTCCAAAACTGGACAAGGTGGAGACAGCACCTGCCGACTGAGATTCCAAGACAGGGAGCCTTAGAAAGTGCTTCCCAGGCAGATGACATGCAAGTGGACTTGGCTCCAGCTTCCATTTAAGCCAGAGCACCTCTTCTTTCAGCCTATGGTCCTCTACCTGCAACTGAATTAATTAAAAGGAATCCTTAATTTGCCCCCTTCCAAAAACAAAAAATTGGCCAATTGGTTACCCAATGGAGTAAAGTGGTATTTATCCAAGACCAGGGCTGGAATATAGCTCAAGGGTAAAGTGTTTGCCTAGCATGAGCAAGAACCTAGGTCTAATCCCCACTCCTGGAAGGAAAAGGAAAGGAAGAGACAAGTATCAAATGCTTCATAAGTGCAGGTACTTTGAAGACATCTGAGTCACTGTGACTGCCTCTTATTACCCACCCCCATTTGCCGCCTGCCAGGATCTGCCAATTGCTTATCTCATTTCCTTCTTAAGCTTCCTACTGGGTGGCTGTGAGTATTATCTTTACAGTGAGGGAACTAAGATCTTTGGAGAAAAACTCACTGTCCAAGGTCACTAGCTCTTAAATGGATGAGGTAACTAGAAGAGCTACTTTCAGATGGAAGACAGCTCTAAACATGGGGACACTGGATACGGTGGGTACGGTGCCTGGTGTACAGTCTCATGACAGTGTGTAAATGTGCCCAACAAATCTTGGCAAGCCAAGTCCATCTTCAGGGTCTGTCCAAAGTTGACACCATTCCAGTGAGTGTGTGTCTTGCCATCAGCACCTCCTAGCCCAGTGGGCCTTAGTGCTGAATGGGCTTGTGGGCAGGGAGGAGGAAGAGACAGATATATGGCTGGAGTTGGCAGAGCCAGGTGATGTATGTGGCGCCTGAGGGAGCTGCACAGTGACACTCTGGATTCCAGCCGGCAAGCGTCACTCCACTGGGATCGGTGCCGAATTATTGCTCCATATGAAACGGAGGACTGATGGGAGCTTTCAGTTACAGACTGATAGCAACAGCCAAAATTGGATTGTTTGCTATTTATTTTTTTTAACTTCTGTCAAGGTCACTACTATAACAGGAAAACACTACCCAAGCAGCAGGTATTTTTTATCCACTCTGCCTGCAAGAACAATTTGCAACCACAACTTCTGTGACAGGGCCTTACACTTGGTAGCTCTCTCCCAAGAAAGGTACACTAATTACTAGGGCCACCTGTGACCTGGCATTTGCTTCTCAGTTTAGGATCTGCCTATTTCTGCCTCAGTAAATGATTCCACATCAGGCCCATGCCCCCAGTCCCCTCTGCTCGGTTGCCAGTCCTCCAGCTTCTTCCAATGTCCTGTGTCTCAGAAGCCCCCCACCCAAGCATTCCCCTTTTCTGTACATCTGCACCACCCTTCCTAGCTGTTAATTCTCTCCTTTTTGTGTTACCCTTACGTTAATTTTTACATTCACCAGATGCTGCTACTGGGTTAGAATCCATGCCTGAAACAGTTGGAACCTGCCCTTAGGAAGTACTCTGTGGGGTCAGGATAGGCTTACAGACATTCAGAAAATCTCTCCATACCATTTTAGTGAAAGGTACAGTCATAGATGCTTCCATCTCAATGCCGTCATACCATTAGGAGAGTTATTGGTTCTTCCCAGGAAGTATTTGTGGAAAGGCCCTGCCACTCCTGCGTGTCCTGTACAGTGGAGCTAGGGATGATCTGGACCAGCCTTCAGAGGTCATGAGCAGAGCAGGACCCCTGGAGACACAACATCTGCAGTTTCCCCCTGCACCCAAGGTCCCGCTGAGGCCAGCCTCCCTGAACCACTTGCTCTTTCTTCCCCAGTACATGGAGAAGCAGAGGCAGCGTGAGGCAGAAGAGCGGCGCCGCTTCCCACTAGAGCAGCGACTGAAGGAGCACATCATTGGCCAGGAGAGCGCCATTGCCACCGTGGGTGCTGGTGAGTCTTCAGCAGGGTCAGGTGGGAAAGGGTCAGGGCATCTTGTGCTCCACTGAAGAGGTACGAATCTTGCTGCCCCCAAACCATAAAGATGCAGCTTATAAGTGTTGGCATTTACTGAGAACCATCTGTATGCCAGGTATTGTCTTTAAGTTCTTGGCATATTTTAGGTCATTTGGTTCTTATAGCAATGCTATGAGATGGGTACCATCAAATACTGTTATACAGAGGAGCATGGTGCAGCATTTAAGAAATTTGCTTGAAGCTACGTTTCTGTGCTTAGAATTGAACTCTTGCAATCATCTGGCCTACACCTCCATCTCTTACTTTTAAGGTAGGGCACTTGAGACTCGGAGACAGTTGGTAGCTAAGCTAGAAGAAGACTTCAGTTTCTATATGCCAGCCAGCCAGCCAGCCCAGGACTCAGACATTTGAGAATGACTTGCCAGCAGCTGCATGTCTGGATCTTACAGAAAACATCCCCAGGAATGCCTTCTTCCCCACTGATAAAGGACTCGTTCCCGTCCTGAGGGCCTCCTGCCAGGCACTGAGCTCCCTCTACAGATGTGTACAGCGGGTGCTGATGACTTGAGGCAGGTGAGGCAGGGAAGCAGTTGCCTGTGCCAGACTAAAGCAAGTGGGGACAGAGGGGCCTCCTGTTGTAGTGATTCTCCAAGGATGTTCTCTGCCCCGGCAGCCACAGTTTCAGACCTCGCTTTACACCTGTGAAGTCAGAGCCCAGTTTCTGTGTTTTCAACAGGCCCTTTAGGCTATTTGCCACTCAGCTGTCTATGCCAGTCCTGCTGACTGGTCCCTCTAGTTGCTAAGCCTCTCATCCCATTACATGCCACGCAGTGTCTGTTGAGGACTCACCAGGCTCTGCCTACTAAGAAAGGAGCCATCAGGCTGGAGCTCAGGCTGTTCTCTTTGGGACATTCTGTGGACACATTAGGACATAATTAGAAAATGGTGGCAGTTACTTCAAGACAGATAATAATGGTCTTATCTCCATTATTCTCATGTATCATGAGAGCCCATGAGCTCTTCACCAGGGGCCTGACTCCTCCAGCAGAGGAATGGAGCCCAGGGACCAAAGATGCCAGGATTCCGTAGGTACTTGGGCCCATCCAATCTGCACATGGATGCTTGTGGGTTCTAGTTATACTCACCTGTCTCCAGCTGCCTCTCATGGGATGGAAACGTCACTGAGGCCTGACAGGACATGGCATTTGTTGGAGTCTGAGGTCCGTGTGGACTAGACTGCAGCTGCCCTCACTGATTCAGCTTCTCATGTACCTGTGTGTAGCTGACTTTCTCCTAACCGCTGACCTTCACGTCTCAGCAGCCCCTCAAGCCCAGAAGCTAAAACACTCCCCAGAAGCAGCATTTTAAAGGGACACTGAGACGCCATTTTACTCTGTGCACCTCAGCTTCATTGGCATCACTTTCCTCTCCTTTATAGTAAAGCACCAAGACTAACACCCATGACTCTGAAGTCTGAGTGTTCTATCTGCCATCCAGCCCACAATCTAGTCCCTGTCTTCAAGATTGGGGGTAGGGGGAGTCCTGGTACTCCAGAGGTCAAGCCCAGAGCTGATTTCCTTCCGCTGTAACTGGTACCCAGTCCCATCTTGCCTCTTCCCTGGCACTGAGCTGACCCCTTGTGCCTGTCTCAGTGTCAGCCCTTGCAATTGTTTCAGACTGTGTGATCTGTGTGCCCTGGGAACCGCATTCCCTGAGAGCCTTTCTGTCTTCTGAACCATGTGCTAGGTCAGCAGGAAACTGGCAGCCAGGAAGTCCCACTCCTTGTCTTACTGTGTATAGATTGGCCCTGCTATGGCTCTGGTGACCCTACACAAGACAGTAACCTTGGACCCAAGTTGTACAGGGCTATGCGTTTTTTAAATTTATTTGCTGTGTACCTGCCTTTCTGAGGGGTCCTACCACTGGATCACCCTGAGAACGTCCTGCACCATGTTCATTCCTGTAACTGGATCCCAGGAGGAGGAGTGAGCAGCTTGGTGGCTGCAGCTGCAAACCTGGTCAAAACATGAGGCACTACCCAGGACCTCAGCACCTTAGAGCCCCAGCAGGCACAGGAGGATGGGGCACATCTAGAGGCCATGTTAGGCCTTTCTGGATTCTCCAAGTTAGTGTTGCATGTGTGTTAAGGACTGTCTAGATGGGGACAGAGCATGGCACCCCGTGGGTACCATGAGGATGGGCAGCCAGAGAAGTGCTGCAGAATGAATTGATTTGATAAATGGCCATTTATTACCCTCACGAATTGGCTGAAACCAATTTCGGTCACATCAACCCCTGGTAAGTGCTGGGATATTGATTTGTGCAAAGTAATACAGTGAATTTATCAGTGTGATCCCCAGCTGCGGGGCTTCTAGCAGGGCTGGCGCACAGTTACTGCCTTACAAATGGAGGGGCTAAAGCACCAGCCCTGCAAACCAGGCCCCCAAAGCTGCTCTTACCTGTTAAGGTCACCAGATCCACGAGGTCAACCTGTATACCACATAGGCATGGAAAGTGAGATTCTCCTTCCAGATCCCAGTCAAGTGATAGAAGGTGTCATCATGGCTGGCAAACTTCCTAGGAGCTCAGCACAAGTCCCTCTCACCTCAGAAAGGCTGGCTGCTGAGCATATGCAGACCTAGGCCTCCATTCACTGCTCTGCTAGATAGAAATGTAGACATCTCCTTGGCTCCGCCTTCCTTCCTTCCTTCCTTCCTACTCAGTACCATTCAGGTATCAAGTTCTGACGTTCTCTGCCATGGTTCTCAAGCCTCGCCTCTCTCCTTTAGTTCCTAGACAGTTTTTGCTTACTTCATTGCTGTGATAAAATACCTAACAAGAAGCAAGTTAGTGGCGGCGGCATGTGCCTTTGGAGTTTGGAGGCAGAGGCAGGCAGATGTCTGAGTCTACAGAAGGAAGATTTTATTTGTGCTCATAGTTGGTGTTCAGTCCATACTAGCAGGGAAACCATGGTGACAGGAGCTTCAGGCAGTTGGTAACAGCACAGTTAACACCTGTGCTTAGCTCACTTTCTCCTTGTTACTGAGTCTGAGACCCTGTCCATGAGATGGTACCACCCACGGATGAGGTAGGTCTTCCCATCACAATTAACCTAATCTAGATAATCCCTCACAGGCATGCCCAGAGCCTTGTCACCTAGGTGAGTCTCGAACCTATCAAGTTGACAGCATGAACTGTCACAATTTGATTCTCTGATCTGGCCATGCAGTGGTCTCTTTTCCTTCCCCAAGTGTTTCCACTGGGCCAGAGTGATCTGTAGAAGCCTTTGAGTGGTCCTTACTGCCCTAATGTGCCATAGGCCCACTGCTGCTGCTGACACCTCCATCACTGCCTGTGTTTGCAGTACTCACACCGGCCACAACAGCCTGCCTTTGCCTCTCCATCTGAGTCCGTCAGCCTAAAGCTCTTCTTCAGGCCTTCCTGCCACCTAAAGCCCAACCCTACACAGTAACCTAGTTCAGGCACAGTGAACTTCAGGCTCCTTCTGAGAAGCCAGGTCATGTTTGTGTTATCCACTCCCCACTCAAAGTAGGTGTTGAAGCAGTTTATGAAATTAGGTGTGACTCCTTGTCTGCCCATTCTGGCAGCTTGCAAGCATACTGGAAAGGGAACGCTGGTGAGCTTATTAATTGCAGACATACTCCTTGGCCTTTGACCTTCTGAGTGGGCAGCAGATTAGCCTGCACATACCTGGCAGCTTCAGAACTGTGTCTGTGTAAGGATATAGGCCTTACAGAAATTCCTTCAGGTCCTAGGATGTGCTCTGAATCTCATGCAGCTCTGTCCTACAGCACACCGGCACTAGGGCCTGACCACATGCTCTTCCCTGGCATGCCTTCCAGCTCTCCTCTGGCCTAAGGGCCCTTTCTCTGGCCTTTCTGTGAATACTCATCGTTAGTTACATCAACAACTTGATATCTACTGGGTTTATGTGCCTTTCTGTCAGAGGTCAGAACCCACCTTGTGTCAACTGATTCCCAGGGTTAGGTCATAGCTGTACAAACGTAGAGCAAAGCTGTACAGAGGTGAATGAAGACAGCCTATTTTGAAACTGCTTGTAAACACGAGCTTGACTGAGCTATGAGCATCTCGGAAGAGCTGGTTCCCTGGAGATGCCATGGCATGGAACAGTTGTGTTTCCAGGTTACATTGAAAATTCTCCCACATTAGAACTTATCCAGAAGGGCTGGAGAGGTGACTCAGCAGTTAAGAGCACTGGCTGCTCTTGCAAAGACCCTGAGTTCAGTCCCCAGCATCCATGTTGGGTGACTCACAACTGCCTGTAACTCCAGATTCAGGGCTCTGATACCCTCTTCTGGCCTCCAGCTACCAACACACACAACATACACACATAAATAAAAATAGATAAACTTAAAAATAAAAGAACTTTTCAAGAAATATGAGTCAGCTGCCCAAGCTGCCCCAGAGCCTTCAGTTGCATGGAAGCCAAGTCCAGGACTGAGAAGAGGCAGCTCTTTCCTCTCTTAGCTTCCTCACACAGCAGAGCCTTCCCAGAATGCCCCATTCTACCTCAGGCTTCAAGCGGGAATGGCCATATCCCGTTTAGAAATGCACACCCAGCCCATCTAGAGCCCTCAGTCCTCAGGGCTGCATGCCAAGTGAATGGCAAAGCTTGCTTGTGGAAAGGACACATAAGACTCCCTAGAGGGCTCAGAAGAGGCCAGGAGCCTTTCCCTCGAGAGACAGAAACCACCTGCAGAACTGAGGTGCTCCCAGCCACACTGTCTTCTATAAAATGGGGATTGAAGAATCAGCCTTCCTTTGTACAGTCACAGAAATACCAAGAATTAATTTAGTCAGCAAACACTAAACCGTCAAACTAGTGAGGGCTTTGTTCTAAGGAATTAGATTGCCCAGCACTGGCCTCCCCAGAACAGATTCAGGTTGGGGCCCTTTCTCTCCCAGATGTAAGAGCACGGGTAGTAGAAGAAAACATCTTCCATTGATTTCCCAGGTCTGGTCCTTAGTTTCCTCCATATGAAGCTGAGACAATACTTCTTGAGATTATTACACTGTTGAAGGAGATATTTTAAAATGCTGACACCAGCTGGGCTATAATGGCGCATTCCTTTAATCCCAGCACCCAGGAGGCCAGGGCAGGTGGATGGATCCCTGAGTTTGAGGCCAGCATGGTCTACAAAGCAAGTTCCCGGACAGCCAAAGCTACACAGAGAAACCCTGTCTCCAAGTCATTAGATAGATAGATAGATAGATAGATACATACATACATACATACATACATACATAGATAGGTAGGTAGGTAGACAGTCAGATAGGTAGACAGATAGATAGATAGATACGAAGGTACAGAAGTAAGTGAACAGCTTCACTGGCTGCCGCTGACTGCCACTGTTGGTGCCGTCATGGCTCCCATCACTTTCACCCTAACCATTGGCCCCTCTGCGGCTTCTCGTCTTGCTTCCCTAACCATTAACTTCATCTTCTCGGGGAGCTGACGGCACATGAGTCTGTCTGCCCATTTTAGAAATGAAGAAATGGAGACTATAAAGGAATGGGTATTGTACTGAGTCAGCCAACAAGACTCCAAGCTAGCTCCTCCTCATTTATTATCTCCACTACACCACCCCATAAATGAACTCACACCAGAGAACTGGTAGGCTAGGGCCGTTGTTGATTTAATTGATTCTGAAGACGTGGTCCAGATGTAGTCTTCAGCGGTCTCACGGTAGCAGCTCTGGCCAGGAGAAAGCATCTAGAAAGGGCTAGACACAGTGTGATGGGCACTAGTGCAGCTTGTGAGAGCAGAGGTCTGGTTGGAACATGAGGAGCTGGGGCTCTGGGGGCACTGGAAGAAGCTGCTAAGTTGCCATGCAGAACCTCCCTCTCCCCCCCCCCCACTGTGGAGAGCCAAGAGTGGGGGGACCGTGTGCTAAATGACTGAATGCACCAGATCAGAGGACTGTAGAGGAAAAACTCAGGGCTGGGAGATCTGACTCCCTGTATCTTCAGGGTTAGTCACCGTTAAAGAGGTTAAAGCTCAGCTCTTCTGATTACGTTCCTATGGACATGAGCAGGTTTCCTAATATCTATGTATATGGTCTCACCTATAAAACATTAAGTTCCCTGCCAGTCTTGCCCCATGTGATCATAATGAGGAAATGTGACATTACTGATAAAGGTCTTTATAAACTATAAAGGGCTAGCCAAGTAAGTTGCTCATTTTCTGAGCCATGAAAAAGAGCGTCAGCACTTAAGGCTACATGCACGTGGGCTCACTCGGGTCTCCATCTGGTCCAACCTTTCCTAGCCTGACAGGACTCTCCCAGGCTCCCCGGCCTCAGTCCTTAGCCACTCGACAGCACATGCACCCTGGGGCTCGCCTTCCCTAGTTTTTCCTAGCTGCCTTCATTTTTCATTCTGTCGGACTCCATCTGCTTGGCCGTTTTTCTCTTCAGATATTATTAGAAATATCCAGAGTTATAATTGTTTAATGGTTGGCATTTCGCCTGTTTCACAGGGACCCCAGAGCAGGCCCACCGCAAGCTCATGCCCTGGGTCTGGCAGAATTGACCAGGGACAGCTGTGCAGTGGAGTCTGCCTGGCATTATGAAGAGCTCTCTCCCAGGTGCATTATTAAAAAGGAAGGGGAAAGATGGCCCCAGGCGTAATTCAATTCCGCATTCTCCATGGTGTGGGGTTTTTGTTCTGTTTTTCGTGTGCTGCACAGCCCAGCAATGTGCAGCTCTCAGTGGGCTTAGGTTGCTACCCCAAAAGAATATCCAAGAACAACCTCACAAACGTGATGCCCTGTCTAAAGAGACCATAGCACCTGTCTGAGTGATGCTGAGTCCTTCTGCCTCCCCAGATGTACAAAGCCTAAAGTGCTTCAGGCTTTCTCTGTTCTCAACAGAGATTCTTGTCTCTGCCAACTTTTGGAAGAATGTGGCTCTTCCAGCTGACCCTGTCTTCGCCCTGGCCCCAAACATACATATTTACACACAGCACCCACAAAGTCTTAACTTTTGCCTATTTACTACCTGAACTTGTCCCCAAACACCCTCACCTCTAGCTCCGTGTTTCTCTTAGCACCAGAGACTCCTCCTCAGACAGACTTGAGGTTTCGTCCTTTATCAATCACTATTTCAGGTCCATGAGGGCTCTGAGTACCCCCCTAACCAGGCCTCAGACAATCCCAGCCGGCTGGTTAGAGCAGATTCAGATGCCAGCCCAGGGGAGCAGTCAGGCCATTTCCCCAGGCCTTCTCCAGGAGCAACTCCTGGCTGCACAGGTGGCTGGCTGGGGTTCTGAGTTTGCACTTTTTCTAGAAGATGAAGAAGATGATGGGCATGGAACTGAAAGCCTTAGACAGGTGGTCCAGACTTGGCTGGCTCCTACCTGTCCCTATCTCTGCAGATCCTGTGATCTCTCATCAGTCATGCAGCTGCTTTGAAGCTCAACTGCATAACATTGGGAGCTTGACCCGTCAAGATTGGCAGGCACAACCCTGACTGTTGACTTCTTCCGCAGGCCTTGTCCTCTGACATATATCCTTTTCTTATTTCCCTCTGACACCCTGGGGACCAGACCAGACACACTGATCCATCTGTAGACAGACTCAGACATTGCACAGTGCTCTGTCCTCTTCCTGCTCCTAAACTGTGTTTCCATTAGTGGGACCCAAGCTGGTACTCACTTCCTAAAGCGGATGTATTGTAATTTTTTTTTTAATTTTTTTTTAAAGTTTATTTATTTATTTTATTTATTTGCCTTGGTGTTTGCCTGGAACTGGAACTACAGACAGTTGTTAGCTGCCATGTGGGTGCTGGGAATCGAACCCGGGTCCTCTGGAAGAGCAGACGGCACTCTTAACTGCTGAGCCATCTCTCCAGCCCCTTGTAATTTTTTTTTTTAATAAACGCAAGTTTGGTGAAAGAAGCAACCCTTATATGACTTAAACAAGTCTCTTTATTCACCCTTCTGTTCCCTTTTCCAGATAATGGAGTTAAACATTTTTTCCTCCAGCATTCCTGTGGCTCTTGAATAAACCCACTGTTGGTAGTTTCCAGTTGTACCTAGTGTACAGGGTGTTCAATAAGTGACTCTATGGTTCTGTCTCATTCCACTGCCTGCTTTTCCGCTTGAGGCCTGAGTCTCCCACACCATCGCTGAGACTGTTTCCTCACCTTCATACATAGCCCTTGACCCCTTATTTCCTCTTGAAGATGGGCCTCAAAGAACTCAATACGGATCTGTCCCACTCCTCATCCCCAGCCTTCCAGAAGCCATAGTTAGAAAAGATGGACCCTAAGCTCTACACTATCCTTGGTTGGATTCCAGAAATGCTTTTGGCTCTCTTTCTACTTAAGCCACACAACAGAGCAGACCTTGGTTTCCCCAAATGAGAAAGAGCCCATCCCTTACACCTCCCTGGGTCCCCAGGTATCACCATAAAATTATTCCTCTACTATTTCCCCAAGTGAGTAGAGGGGTGATCAGTGAGAGTTAACGTTCTCTCGGATTCTGTTTTACCAATTCCCCACCCCCTTCACCTCCATTCACCATCCACCCGCCTTTCGGTTTCCCTGGCAACGCTGAGTGCTCATCCTGGAAAACTTTATCCGAAATCTGCTTTGGGCAGCTTTCCAAATCCATGCTAACCTGATTAGGTGTCTCTAGGGGCCTTGCCAGCTAATCAGATTAGGCAGCACTAATGGTAGTGAGGACTTTGAGTGGGCGCAGAGCAGTAAAACATATTGTATACTTAGTGATAATTATCCTGCCTTTTGTGTCATTGATTTATCTGTCTCCCTCCCCATCCCGTGTTGTATGTTTGGCTGTAGCGATCCGGAGGAAGGAGAATGGCTGGTACGATGAGGAGCACCCTCTGGTCTTCCTCTTCTTGGGATCATCTGGAATAGGTAATCACAGGCATGTCAGCCACTGGGGGCAGGAGAGCTAGGGAAGCATCTGACCTCAGCCTGACAGCTCCAGAAACAGCTGCAGAGCCACCAAGAAAGAAGACTGGGGTTTCTTAATCACGTGTCCCGTTACCAAGAGCAGACTCGCTCACTACTCCTCCCCTTGTCGTGGTGCAAGCATGCATTTACTTGGGGCCTTTTAGCCCTGGCCCAGGTACTGAGCACACCCCCAGGCTCACCTCTGGGAACAGCTGAGCCGCTTTCACTCCTGGCACATGAGCTGTACTCAGGGCAGCCTACCTTTGAGAGGCTCAGGAGAACTCCTGTGCACAGCAGAACTGGCTGGGGGGGGGCAGATACTTTGCTAGTCAGTTGGGCTCTATGTATCCTGAGATAATTCTCTGCCTTTCCTCCACCCCTACCTCCCTCCATGGTCTCAATGGGTATCTCAAGGTCAAACCTCTTCCCCTCCCAACACCTTCATGGATCCTCATGATACTCTCCTCAGATCCCAAAAGGTTGATAATCCTGACCGTGAAGCTCTTATGTGCTACATAGTGGCTTTACCATATATTAGATGGCCTTTTCAAACCATCACGCTGGAGTTGTCTTCCTTGTGACATTAAGATCCGTGGGGCCAGGGGGACGTACTCTATCCTCTTCTGGCCCTTTCTTGCCTTGAGGGTTCAGGGTTCAGCTGAATGGCTAGACCATGAGTGTTTAAGAGAGATGCAGGGCACTCCTAGAAGAGATGAGGTTTGTGCCAAGCTTCAAAGGGTGAATTAACTTATAAGCCCTCCTTCCTGCCACCACTCTGAATGAAGGTGCGGCTACAGAGAAAAGTCCTGTTCCATCGCAGGAAGATGGGGAAGCAATGCAGAATTTCCCTGTGGTCCCAGCTTCACCGTTTATTCTTTGAATGACCTTGGGAGCGTTTCTGACTCTCAGCTCCCTATTCATTGGAGTACTTGTGAGCATTGAGACAGTCTCTCTCTATACCCCTAGCTATCCCAGAACTCACTATGTAGACCCTCCTGCCTCTGCGTCCTAAGTACTGGGATCAAAGATGTGAGCTATCACTCCAGAGATTGTCATCTGGTCCTGATGCAACTCATCTTCCTTATTCCTAGGGAAAACTGAACTGGCCAAGCAGACTGCCAAGTACATGCACAAAGATGCCAAAAAGGTAAGACATTAAGACCAAGGTCTAATGTACAAGCCAGGGACCATTTATTCATGCTTATTTTTCTGAAATCCAGGCAGCACCCATTCCTGGCCCCAGAAGCAGACCTCAGCTCTAGCCAGGAATTGCTCCAGGAATTAATGTTTTTGTGCCTCAGTTTATTTAGCTGTGAAATAGAAATGATTGTCCTTAGCCTGCGTGAGTTAGGGTTCTTCTGAAAACTAGATGAGATTGACCTGCACATAGCTGAGTACCCGGTCCATGCCAAACATCTTGCTGGCTGTACTCAGAGCTAGTATGATCTTTATTGAGGCCTCTCTCTGCAGGAACTCAGTCTAGCTAGGTGTTCCATTCAGGCAGGGCTGTGTTACAAGGGCACCTTGGGAGATAGTGGAAAATGTGTAGCAATGGTGTGCTGTCTGCTGCTTCTCTGCCTAGCATGTGCCCTCAACCGGAACTGCTGCCCCGCTCCTTCTTATAGCCCATAGTCTGGGTCCCCAGCCTCATTTACCCACACTTGGCTTTCAAAAGCCTTGAATGACAGAAGATGTTTTTAAGAAAACATTTCTTGGTGATGGTACAAAATATTCAGTGAAAGCTAAGTATTTTCCCAACATTAAGACTAAGTTCCCCATTTGCCCGGAGGTTGTCCAAGACTCCAGTGTGTTTGCCTGGTTTTGTGGGCATCTCCTCTCTTCCCCGTGCCCCACAGGCAAAGAAGAGTTGCTTAGGCCCTTTCCAGCCAGGTAGCCCCAGCAATCAAGTCCTGAATTATTCCCTTGTGGCCCACCTGCTCCCTTGCTGCCCACTTAGGATCCCTGGAGCTGTAGAAACAAGATAGCTTAGGCTGTGTGGGCCCCTTCTGTGGATCAGCTGACAGAAAACTTAAACCTTCCCATCTCTGCCAGCAGCCGTACTCAACCTCTGGCAGACCCACTGCAGACCCACTAGGCAGGCAGGCAGGCAGGCAGGCAAAAAGTGTGTGGCATGGTAATGTGCTCCAGCTAAATAGCAGCCCTAGACAATTCATCAGGTTGGCAGCGATTGAAACAATTAGCACTCTGGAAAGAGCCATAAACTGGCGAGACTATTAGGAAAGATGCAGTTACGGGCAGGAACCACCTGATTAGGGATGAAGAATTCTGAGTGGTTTAATTTTAATACTGTCAGAAAGGTTAATATTTAATTACAAATTGTAATCTCCTTATCCACGCTGTCTTAATATATCTTCATACACACTAGAAATCAGAGTATCTGCTGACTTGCTGTTATAGAAAGAAATGGTACATTAGAAGACTGATGTTACGGGTACTTTTTAGGTGGTACATCTAAATAGGAGATAGAATTGTTCCCCCATTCAGGGTGTCCCATAAGTGGGGTAGTGTCTTGTCAATACACACCTTTCCCAGAATGCAAGTATCACCATGTCCTGTCCACACCTGCTCTTTGACAGTGAGCTATGGTGCACCAAGCCCCAGAGCCAGGGCCTTGGCCTGAGTTCCCATTTTGTTTTCTCCTGGCCTGAGGTAGCTTTCTTGTCTGGGGCAGAGCTCTCCAGTGCTGTGTCTGAGGTTGTAGTAAGCATTAGCTCGCTCAGGCTTCAGCATGCTGTCATAGGCTGCTCCCTCCCCTTCATCCTGTTCACCTGCTGTATGTTCTTGATCCTATGAGGAACTTAGCACAGTGCTAACTTAGATCTGCTTTTTAGTTGAGAGAACTGAAGCCCTAGAGGAGCCAGAGGCTTATTCGAGGTCATTTGTTAGGAGGCATGCACCCAGAGTCCAGCCCTCTAAGGGTGAGGATAAAATATGTTGATTTATCTATTTCACAGAGGAAGATGAGGTGCATAACAGGCCTTCCAAAACACTATCATCTCTCCAGCCCCCTGGCCCAACTCACTACAAAATACGTTTACATGGACATTGTCTGCCCATGCGGCATTCATGTTTGAAACATGTCTTCAAAATCCAAGAGAACCCTGAACTGTAAGCTGACTAACCAGTGCTCCTGACATGTCCAGGACTCTCCATAAAGCAAAAAGTGTTAGGTTTGAGCTCAGTGGCACATGGGTCGTCACAATGGGAGCACTGGCCTGGGTCTCCTGAACCACTTCTAGTCTGCCTCTGATCCTCCTTTTTGTGGTTTGTCAAAGACACTAATGCCTTATGCACTCTTTACAGCTGTGCATTTTCTTAGCAGATCCTTTTGTGAGCTAATTGGTTTTTCTTCCCCTCAGCTTCTATACTATTCTCCCCAACTGGACAGCCTTGCTAACTCACCAGAGTTAATAGTCCTTGAGTAAGACCCTTTTGTTCTGTGATGTCATCATAAGGTCAGGTACTGGAGCCCAAAAGACTTTTGAGTTTTAGTGGCTGTGTGGTTACAGGTTTCTTAAGAGCGAGTGTTTGTCTCCCTGCCTGTGGGATTGCCTGGCACTCTGTTTGGCTGGTTTTCTAAGTAGTAGGTTTCCTAATGCTGCTTATCCCCTTAGAGTACTGAGACAGTGCTGTAAAATGTTGAACTCCATTACTCATGGAATTACGTATTACCCATAATGCAGTCAGTACATGTGGGGTGAGCCTGTGGTTGCTGTTGCTCACTCAGTAAATAATCCCAAATTAAGGGCGAGTGTAATCAGCCAAGTAGTGGAGGTGCACGCCTTTAATCCCAGCACTCAGAAGGCAGGAGCAGGCAGATTTCTGTGAGTTCAAGGACAGCCTGGTGACAAAGCAGAGTTCCAAAGCAGCCCGAGCAAATGGGGGCGGGGGAGAGTAACCAAAAATATTCCAACCAAGAATATTAAGCCCAAAAATTCGTCCAATCCACTTAGCAAGACTGAAATAGACTAGAATAACTGGGGTGAGATCACTTGCCATGGGAAGCATTACTCTACCTTCTGGATCTGTGACAGTCCCTTCAAATCTCTGAACCTTTCAAATGAAGACTTCTGAGGACCCAGGTAAAATGAAGAACAGTACTCGTCATGACTAAAAACTTAACAGCAAAGCCTGTGTGACCTTGAACAAAATATTCCAGTCTTTGGCTATTTCTTCATGTCCTGCTTACCCCAGGCCTATAGTTCTAAGAACATTGCTGGGCAGGTAGAAAGTATAGCAAGTATCAACTGTTAACGTCAGAAATGTGTCCATGACTCTTCCCAATGTTTGTTCCCTCTAGTCAGCACTCTGAACTTCCCACAGCTGTCCTATACCTTTCCAGAAGCTTCTGTGAATAAGCTGCTGAGATGTTCGTGGAAATGCTGCTCCTGCCCCATGAACTGAGAGCAGTCCTCACCTGCCACATAGCCTTAGTAATAGTTTTTCTAAGCCTTTCCTTCCTTACTGGCTTAGGTCTCTCCTCAGGCCCCAGATGAGGCAAGGAGAGGAGCCAAGAGCCTGGTGTTGCCCAGGGAGAGGCTATGGCCACACAGTCAGGGACAGCACTGGGTGTAAGGACCTCCTTCCAGCCTGTGTCTGTGTCAAAGGAAGGACAGATGACTCAGGCCACTTCTCTGAGTAGCCTCAGCTCTTGGGAGCATTCTATAAGAGCTCAGTAAGGGTAAAGGAGCAGAATTTCTCCATAGCCAGATGCCCACGATGCCTTCAGAGCTCCAGGTATTCTCTACCTCTGCTAAACCGGACATGTTTCTGTGGTACTAACTATAGCCTTCTCCCTAAAGAGCTACTTTCTGAGAAATCAGCCACAGACCCTTAGTCAGGAGAGGAGACCTGCAGGGTCATCATAGATACCTTATAAGAAAAAAAAATGTAAAATGACTATGTGGTGTAGAGGAAAAACAAGAGGACGTGGGCCTCCCACAGCCTTGCAAAGTTGAGGAGCCCTGTAGAGCCCTGTCCTTTTTCCCTTTGCCAGCCACGCGGTGGTGCTGACCGTGACCAGGCCTGCCTGCTCTGCTCAAATGGCTGCTCTTAGGACAAGAACTCCCTCTGGGAACGTGGGAGGGAGGCAGGCAGTGGGAGCTATAGATAATGTGGTAATGAGACCAACAGAAGCGGCCTGAGTCACCCTTAGGAAGGCGGAGGCCTGACCCGGCCTGATTGAGGGAGAAAGGGAAGGCAAGAACTAAGGAAAATGTGGACTTGTGAGAATGTGACAGATTCTCAGGCTGCTGTGGCCTGAAGGCGTGGGATAGCTGAGGGCTCTGACCCTGCCCCTTCCCCCACCTCCTGTCTCACATTCACATACCTCCTGCTTTTCCACGTAGGGCTTCATCCGGCTCGACATGTCTGAGTTCCAGGAGCGACATGAGGTGAGATGGTGCGCTTTGGTGTTGCTTTGGTATGGCTTGTCGCTTGAGCCTTTGGGCTTCCAGTCATTTCAGCAGCCCTGGGGGGGAGGGGGCATGCGCACAAGAGTCACTGGTGTGTTCTACACAGAACTACTTGCTGATCCATCTACTCGCCCATCATGGCAGAATTCCTGACCTGTAGCTGCCTATCTTCACTGAGACTGGCCCCATACCGTAGGTTAAAAACACAAAATGAAGCTGCGAGGTGGTGGCACACGTCTTTAATCCCAGCACTCAGTAGGCAGAGGCAGGTGAGCCTCTGTTAGTCTGAGGCCAGCCTGGTCTACAGAGTGAGTTCTGGGACATGCAAGGCTATACAGAGAAACCCTATCTCAGGAGAAACAAACAAGCAAACAAACAAAACCTCCCTGACATGTTCTCGCCCTATACCAGGTAGCCAAGTTTATTGGATCTCCACCAGGCTACATCGGCCACGAAGAGGGTGGCCAGCTGACCAAGAAGCTGAAGCAGTGTCCCAATGCAGTAGTCCTCTTCGATGAAGTAGACAAGGCCCATCCAGACGTGCTCACCATTATGCTGCAGCTGTTTGATGAGGTAACAGCAGCCTGGGCCCAGGTGGAGTCGTAGGGACTAAGCCTTAATGGGGGCTGCAGGCAGTAGGGGCCTCGGGCCCAGAGCCTGTCTGGTTGGTCCTGTTTACTGTTCCTCTCCTCCTGTGGTACTCAGTTACTTGGAGAACGGGACTCCATCCTCTCTCTGGGCAGGGCCCGGGTGAGGCACCTGAAGGGAAATCAGCTAGATCATGGCCTCCTAGGCTGCCTTCCAGAGGTGCCATGGGGTACGAGTGGGGGAGACGGGAATTTTAGGTCTAGCCTGCTCCTGGGCAGTTCCTCCACTAGTCAATGAGAACTTGCTTCCTCCGTGCAGTTGATGTACACCTCTAGATGCTAACAAGCATCGTTGATGGGTACTGTGGCAGCCAGGGAGGAGGCTATTCTACAGATGAAAACAGCAAAGTTGAGAGGGTATAGGTAATCATCGCACAGCTACAGAGCCTCTCTGACAGCAGAGTTGGACTGTGGACGTGTGATCCCGGAGCCAGCTCTCCTCTGTACTTTGTCTCTTTGGGCCCGAGTAGTTACTTGTCCTTAGAGCAGAGGTCCATCCCGCAGAGGAGACCATGAGGATCAAGGGCTGAGTGGAGGTGAGGACCTTTTCTCTCCTTAAGAGCTGTACCAGCTAGCACCATGTACCACACGGGGTCCCTTTTGTCTTTGGTGTCCTCCAGCTTTGGGAAAATGAAGATCCACTTTGCTTCCCATGACACATGAGGCATAGGGAGAGACTCTCTGAGAGCAAGTAACAGTTTATTCACAAGTCACAGGGTCCACATGTTCCCACCAGCTGGGACAGCCTTTCCAGCTGGCCTGCAGAGGAAAAAGGGCCAGTCACACACGTGTACTTGAGGCCTATTGGTGGGATTCAGGAGCTCGGCTGTGGATCACACCCACTCCTGACCACTTCACTACCTAGGAAGCAGTAGAAAGGGAGCAGGGTGATACTTTGTGTGCTACCACATACCGTTCTAAGAAATGCACATGTATCAGTTCTTCTCACCCTTAAAGTGACATGAGTTAAAGGTGGTTAACCCAGGGAGGCCATTCCAAAACTTGCAGGCTACATGACTGCCATCATTTAGGGCCAAAAGGGAAGCCAGTCTGCAAGGAAGCAGTTAAGAAGGGGAGAGCCGGGGCTGGAGAGATGGCTCAGCAGTTAAGAGCACCGTCTGCTCTTCCAGAGGACCCGGGTTCGATTCCCAGCACCCACATGGCAGCTAACAACTGTCTGTAGTTCCAGTTCCAGGCAAACACCAAGGCAAATAAATAAATAAATAAATAAATAAATAAATAAAAAATAAAGTTTTTTTAAAAAAAAAAAAAAAAGAAGGGGAGAGCCCAATCATGGAGGTGAGCTGACAGCCTGTTTGGCCTCTGGCCTTCCTACACAGATTTATAGAGAGGCCTCCTTGACCCCAAGGCAGCTGCTGACAACCAGCCCAACTAGTGACCTCTCACGAAAGCCAGTCTACCCCTGACCTGCTACATGGTTCTACTGAAGACTGTTTAGGAAGCTGATGCTAATTCCTTCCTCTAGCATCCAGCCCAGCCTGCTAGTTTGTGATGCTTTTGATCCCCCTGACAAAGCTGCAATTAATAGATGATTCAGCCAGATTTAAATATATATGCTTGTTGAGGATGGGACTTTGACTGGTCCACTCCAGCCATTCCCCCAAACCCTCCAAGCCAGAAAATACTCTGTTGACTAATTGTAATTTTTGTTTTCTGAGACAGGGTTTCTCTGTGTAACCCTGGCTGTCCTGAAACTTGCTGTGTAGATCAGGCTAGCCTCAAACTCAGAGCCTCACCTGCCTCTGCCTCCCAGTGCTGGGATTAAATGTGTGAATGACCATATGTTTATGAGGTGAACACAGAGAAGAACTGAGAGGGGAAGGCTGACACCCCAAAGCCTCAGGGCCCTACAGCTCTTCCCAGGGCTGTCAGCCAAGAAGCAGGAGCAAAGTGGTAGAGATAAGGTAGCCGAGAGCTACACAGCCAGGAAGGCACAGGCACTCATGAGTGCACACACACACACACACACACACACACACACTACTTAAAGCAGGCAAAGGGGGCTGGAGAGATGACTCAGAGATGAAGAGCACTGACTGTTCTTGCAGAGGTCCTGGGTTCAGTTCCCAGCAACCACATGGTGGCTCACAACCGTCTATGACGACATCTGGTACCCTCCTCTCTCTGTATACTGTATACATAATAAATAAATCTTTAAAAAAAAAAAAAAAAAAGCAGGCAAAGGATATAGATTCCACGGGGAATAAGGAACATTTGAAAGGTCTTTAAGCAACAGGGTTAGATTTTTCACTCCGTCTGCAACGGAGGCCTAAGAGTCGGAGGCCCAGTGAGGAGACAATTGGAGAATCCATCTGTAGCTGCAGCAGATGGTCTAAAGCAAGTTCCATGGGATGCAGAGAAGCCCTAGACATTTGCCTGTGAGGAGAGAGAGGTGGCTACATAAGCAGATTTCTGGCCAGCCTTACCAAATGGCTGAGCCATGAGCCAAAGCAAGGAAATCAGCGGGCCAAGCAGCAGATAGAGATCTCCATCTCTGGAAGGTGACACCTGGGGAATTCTAGTTGCTGAAAATGTGGTGCCTGTGAACCAGCCCTTAGACAAATTCCAGAAATAAGGAATACTCTGGCCAGAATTTAAGGTTCATGATTCCTTCAGCACAGAGGTTAACAGAGGCCTCAAACGGAATACCATCTCAATCTAAGCAGGGTTCTGTGGCACAGAAACAGTGAGGAATTAAACTATGAGCCTGGCATGGGTCAAAGAAGGTTCAAAGAGGGAATCACTCCAGCAATAGGCAGTCCACAGAGTGTTTATTTGTGAGGCATTATGCAGGGCAGGGGCACAGCCTGTGCTGTTAATGATGAGCTGAGTAGACAGATCACCTGGGGTAGGTGCTGTGCTGAGGGAACATAACAAGTGCAGCAATTATACGGGGACGTGATTCAGACTTTGGGGTGGTGCAAGCTCCTGGACCATACCAAGCCTGTCCTCCTAAGCCTGCACCAAAAAAGTCAAGAATTATGTGGCTGTCACCAAAGCACCATGATTATTAGTTCTCTCCAGTGGCTACAGCACTGTAGCCCAGTGTAGGAATCCAAGGAAAGCCTGGTCCCTAGGAAGCTACCTTCTCTTCTTCCCATCAAGGGTTTGTAAGGATTCTAACCCTAAGCATTGGCAAGGCAGACAGGCAGCCCTCAAGCCTGGGAGGAGATTTGCACCCCAGCCAGGTTAGCTGCTGACAAGAACAGCTTCATCTTCGGAACATAATTACCAAGAACAGTGAGGCGTGAGTGCTGAGAGTCACCCGTGGGGTCATTTGTTCACCACACCTGCCCCCCTGGCCCACCTGAACAATCCTGGGGCCCAGGCTGAGCAGAGCTTTGGTCTCACATTGAAATTGCCTCTGGGTTATCAAGGCCAGTGCAGAACACACAAAGTGCCGTGTGCGCATGTTTGGTCCCGTCACACAAGCACCCAGGTTTGGCTCCAAGCTCAGACTGTCTCCCCCTGCTTCTGCTGTGTGAGAGCCAGTGAGCAGGAGCAAGAGCAGAGAGCTCAAGGTCTGACTCTGCTTCCTTTCTCCACCCCAAAGCAAGGACAGCAGGGTGACCTGCTCCAGAGCATGGAGGACCAGGCAAAACAAGCCTAGAAAGCATGCCCAGCACTCAGGGTTCTTGCTGGTACTGGGCTTTAGAAGCAGACTCTCCTGATTCATTCCAGTACCGTCAGGAAGAGGAATGGTGACAGGTGTAGGCTGGGGCAGGAGCCCACCACGGTTCAGTGATCTGTCCCCAGGGCCATGTTCTCTAGCTCTGTCAAACTTCAGACAGCCCCAGGCTGAGATTGTCTCCCTCTCTCTCACACTTGTCTCCAGTAAGAAGCAAAGGATTCAAACCAAGTTTGGCCTAGAAGGGAGGCCTGTGAGGAAAGCCTGGGGTACCCTTGGGATGCTCTCTAGCCTGGTGTGCAGGGGAAGGCATAGCCTAGGGTCAGTTTGTCTTTGCTGTCCTGTGTTCTAGCTGCAAGACCATGAACATGTTGCTGATTTCCGAGCTTGAGTTCTTTGTGGTTGTAAAGATTCAAGCAATCAGCAAGTGAGGCTGGATGCCTGGGCCAGGCTCCGGCCCTGGACAGTGACAAGCAGCCTGGCCTCTACCCAGGGACCTCCTTGCTGCCGGATGGATGGAGTAAAGCTCTGTAGTGGCGGAAGTAGTGCCCTGGCCCGTGTGCACCCTTGCCACTCCATTGACTCTTCCCATGAGGCCTGTTGTCACTGCCGCAGCTCTCCATTGTTGGTATACAGATGACCTTGAGGTTTGCTGTATGACCAGGCCTCCACTCCCTTCACTTGCTTACTTTCAAAACACTGTTCTTTTATCTTTGTCTTGTCCATTTGTTCCTTTTCCTATTCTTTGATGTGCCTATCTCCAGGAGAGAGAGCTTCCTTAATGTCACTTCTGGAAAGAATTAAACATTCCAAACAAAATTTTCTAAAGTGCTAAAGGAAGAGCCTTGTCATCTATTCCTCTGTGTCAGGATGGAGGATGCCTCCGAAGGTAGATAAGCTGAACATGGAGACACACACCTGTAATACCAGTGCTAGGGCAGTGGAGGTGGGACGATCAGGAGTTCAAGGTCATCAGCTGTACAATAAGCTAGGTTTGCCAACATGAGACCCTGCTCTTAAGTAAGAGAGAGATGAGTGGGTGGGTGGATGGATGAATGAATGAATGGATGGAAGGAAAACTAGAAAGGCAATGGCTAAGCATGCTTTTTTCAATATTTATTTTTATTTTATATGAATTGGTGTTTTGCCTGCATGTATAATTGTGTAAGGGTGTCAGATCTTGGAATTACAGACAGTTGTTAGCTGCCATGTGGATGCTGGGAATCGAACTCAGGTCCTCTGGAAAAACAGTCAGTGATCTTAACCGCTGAGCCATCTCTCCAGCCCGCATATGTTCTTTTCAATTCCCTGTAGCCATGTCGTGTGACTCACAACTACCTGAAATCCAGCTCCAGAGGATCTAGTGCCCTCTTTTGTCCTCTGCAGGCACCCACACATGCATGGTATACACTGTATATATATTAAAAAAAAAAAAACCAGACAGAGTGGCATATGCCTTTAATCCCAGCACTTGGGAGGCAGAAGCAAGTGCATCTCTGAGTTTGAGGCAGCTTGGTCTACATAGTGAGTTCCAGAGCTACATATTGTCTTTGAGAGCTGTCTGACTTTACCAGATATCATTCATTAGCCACAGGAATAACAGCTGTCTGACCATTTGCCCAGCATGGCTTCATGAAGCTCTTCCACCAGTGACCACTTGTGGTTCTCATAATCATCTTCTAAGATGCCCTCCCTTGCACTTCCTCGGCAACCCAGGCTTCTCTTCATCATCATTGTTTCCTGGTCTCACTGATCCTCTAGACCCAGATCATGACAAGACTCAGAGAGTTCCAGCCCATAGTAGGCCTCCAAAGGAAGTGTGCTTGGTTGGGAGTCAGACTGGCCACTGGAAGCCAGGAATGCTAGGTGCCCTTGGGTTCCAAAAGCAGATGCACCTCACCTGGAGGCCTCAGTTGGTAAAGGCATTCTCAGGATGTGAGTGCTGTGCCCAGAGAGCTTAGAGTATGAAGCAACAGCATAGGGCTTTGCTGTCTGATGGAGCCTGCCCAGCTACCAGCTTGCTAAACATACCATCCCTCATCCTTACCAGGGCCGCCTGACCGATGGCAAGGGGAAGACCATTGACTGCAAGGATGCCATCTTCATCATGACTTCCAATGTAGCCAGTGATGAGATCGCCCAGCATGCACTGCAGCTGAGGCAGGAGGCTTTGGAGATGAGCCGAAATCGAATTGCTGAAAACCTAGGTATGATGTGTGGCCTGGGCTGTCCAGTGATGATCTGAATACTGGCATACCTGGGGGCAGAAATGGAGTAGAGATCCTTAGAGCAGAGAATAGCAGGGACAGGAAAGAGTGCCCCTCCCTCCTTCAGTAAAGCCTGGGTCCACGGGTTTACAGAATAGCATCAGACCTACCACCCAGTCCCAACCCTATGGACTAGAGAGAGACACACTACACAGAAGAAACTGAGGAGGAGATATCAGGTCACAATAGGCCTCACACACCAGGGTCTTGGAGATGGCGTCAGAGAGAAGCTGTATCTGCCTTTCTCCTTGGGGGAGCCCTTGAGCCGCCTCGCTGAGTCAGAGCTTCATCCTGAATTCTGCCTCAACCCAACCAAACTGGAGATTGTGGTTTGTGGCATCTCCAAGTCAAGGGGCCACAGAAGTTAGCTGAGGTACTCAAGACAAGGCTCAAGGAAGGCTCAGGACCTTAGACTATGGCTATATATGCACTTGACAGCAAGCCTGGAGCTCTTCCATGGGCCAACACAGCCCCAGAGGTCCTGAGTGTGATGGGTAAGTACATTATGATCTGTCTTCACAGGAGATGTCCAGATTAGTGACAAGATCACCATCTCAAAGAACTTTAAGGAGAATGTGATCCGCCCCATTCTGAAAGTGAGTTTTTGTTTTGGCTTTCTGCTGGGGCTTGGGGACAAAGGAACCACTCTAGAAATGTGGAAGGCCCTGTCTTCCCCATTGGTCCAGAAACTTCCTCCCCTCACTGAGTGCTTCCACCCTTACCTGGCTCTGCAGGCTCATTTCCGGAGAGATGAATTTCTGGGACGGATCAATGAGATCGTCTACTTCCTCCCTTTTTGCCACTCAGAGCTCATCCAGCTGGTCAACAAGGAACTGAACTTCTGGGCCAAGAGAGTAAGAGAGGACTGATCGCCCATGGGTGGGGATAAGATGTCTGGAACTCTGCCTTTAAAGGTGGCGTGTGGCCAGTGGTCCTGGGGACACTGTCTCTCAAGGCTTCCTTGAACCAGTGTGCCTAGAGTTGGAAGGTACTGGGCCACATGCAGACAGACTTCTTTTTGACTTACCTCAGGCCAAGCAGAGGCACAACATCACACTCCTGTGGGACCGAGAGGTGGCAGATGTGCTGGTTGATGGCTACAATGTCCACTATGGCGCCCGTTCCATCAAACATGAGGTGAGCACAGAGGCCTGAGATAAGCATGATACCTCTATACCTTCCTCCCTGGTACCCCAAGACCCAGCTTTCAGGTTCAGCCAGTCTCCCTGTAGTTCAGCCACTAGAATTATCCATACCAACAGTAAACAGAAGCCCCTTCAAAACTAAAAATAAAAGATGATTAAAACCAGTCTCTAGCCAGGCAGTGGTACACACCTTTAATTTCAGCACTCAGGAGGCAAAGGCAGGCAGATCTCTTGAGTTTGAGGCCAGCCTGGTCTACAGAGCAAGTTCCAGGACATCCAGGACTACAGAGAGAATCCCTGTCTCAAAAACAAAACAGACATAAGTCTCTAAGCAGGGTAATAAGTATGAACTCTCATTAGGTTCTGGACCGAGAGATTCAAAAACAGACATCAGAAGCCTTTAGCAGTAACCAGTGAGCCAGCCGCCATTAAGCCCAATTTGCAAGTGAGACCTGCGGCTCTGGGGTTTCTGCCTTGCCCAGACAGTAAGTGATAGAGGCCAGCTCCTGGCTCAAGCTACAGGTCAGGTGCAGGCCAAGGCAGTGATGGCCATGTCACCTTCCACCACGTGCAGGTAGAGCGCCGTGTGGTCAACCAGCTGGCAGCAGCCTATGAGCAGGACCTACTCCCAGGGGGCTGCACCCTGCGCATCACTGTGGAGGACTCAGACAAGCACCTCCTCAAGAGCCCTGAGCTGCCCTCAACCGAGGCTGAGAAGCGTCCACCCACACTGCGTCTGGAGATCATTGATAAGGACAGCAAGACCCGAAAACTGGACATCCGGGCACCACTCCACCCTGAGAAGGTGTGCTACACCATCTAGCATCCACCTGCCTGTATGTACCCTGAACATCTAATAAAGGCCCCTTGCTGTGGTATGGCAGCTGACCTACCATCCCCTCATGCCTCCCCAGGGCCTGTGGCCTCCCCTGCCTTCTTGGTTGTGAGGTTCATAGTCTGTTATGATCTCTAAAGCAAGGAACAGGAAGTGTGGACTCCATTCCATGTCGTCACTAGAACATTAATGTGTTGCCAGAAGCTCTGAAGCATGACAGCAGAGAACAAGCCTGGCTGGGACCGGGCGGTGGTAGCCACCTCTGTTTGTGCTAATGTGGCTCATTCCCATGATGTCCCCACGGAGTGGGGGACAGCAAGAGCACACGTGGCTCTTTCCCTGCCCTACAGCTCCCTGTCATGCCCACCCTGGAGTCGAGTTTATGATTAAGCCAGTGTGGGGCACCCATAGGTCTGAGTAGTTCCTCTTCCTGCCTTCCTCTAGGATGGGACTATGGTCCCTGGTGACCAAACTCAGCTCTGAGGAGCCTCATTCAGCAGGCTGGCAGTACAGGTACTGGAAAGCTCTATGGAGCAAGGTTGGGGTCAGGCTCCATGCAGGTGGTCAGGGAACATGCCTCAGCCCTGTCTCTTAACTGTTCTTCCAGCCAGGTGAGTCTGGAATAGCCTGCTGATAACTCAGCATGGCAGGCCCATAATGGACATCAGGACACCATGTGTTTCGACTCAGCTGGGCAGGATACAGCAGGCCTGGCAAGTCACTGTACATCATCTGCAGAAGCCACCTGTTGCCACTGTTACCTGTGGAATCTGAGCAGAGCCCTCCTGTGTGCTAACTAGCTTGTGTCAGGATGCAGAGATGGGACTGGAGTCAGTGTCATGCATCATAGATGAATGTCATGACAAGATGGCCAATCGAGGGCATGATCGATCACAGCTCTAGGGGACACACCTAGCCCTTCAGGCAGCCTGCTGCTCTCTACCTCAATAATCGCATTTATTTTTTTATTTTGAAATTGTTTAGACGGATAGAAAATTAGTCCCCCAAAAAGGTAAAGCTCAGACTCACTCAGACTCTCCTAATGTCATATAACATAAACCATGGGTAATGACAAAAGCAGGGCCAGGAGATGAGCATTACAGCATGCTCCTACCCAGCCACGAGCATTCGGATTCACCATCTTCCCTCTGGTGTCTCGTTCCCACTCCAGATCTGCCCAGAAATCCCACCTTCCATTTTGCTTTCCATTTTTTCCTGTCTGTCTGCTTGAGACAGATTCTATGTCCTGTTCCTCTGCAGTCTGGACATTTTTAAAGAGTCCTTCAGCTCAGGTTTGTCTGATGTCACTGATGAGACTGAGGTCTGCATTGTTGGCAAGGTGACCACAGACATCTGCCCTGCTGCCTCCCAGCACCCGGACTGTTAACTGTAATCTAGGCTAAGGTTGTCTGGATAGAGGTTCTCTACCGGAAAATTGTGAATGTTCAGGCTGGGTGGGATGTGCTCAGTAGTAGGCCTTGCATAACATGCTTGAGGACCTGGGTCTGATTCCCAACACACAAAAATAAACAAGTGTATATATATGAATAGAATTTTCCCCTGGAAATGAAGTCAAGCCTGACAGACTGGCTTATGTCTAGACTTTCGGCACTTCAGAAGCTGAGGTAGGATTGTCACAGTTTGAGGCTACCTTCTGCTGCAAAGTGAGTTCCAGACCAATCTAGGCTACATAGTCAAGCCCTGTCTCCAAATAAGAGCCAAGCAGGTAGATCTTTATGAATTCTACACTGGCCAGCCACAGCGACCAAAAATAATAATAGTAATAATAAAATTGGGGGGCATAATATGGCTCAGCAGGTTAAGGAGCTTGCTGCACAATTTGATGATTTGAGTTGAGTCCCTGGAATCCACATAAAGATGAAAGGAGAGAACCAACCTAAAAAAATAATGTCCTCTGGGGGCTGAAAAGATGCTTCAGAGGTGAAGAGCACTGGCTGTTCTTCCGGAGTCCCGAGTTAAGTTCCAGCATCCACATGGTGGCTCCCAGCCATCTATCTGGTGCCCTCTTCTAGCCTGCAGGCAGAGCACTGTATACATAATAAATAGATCTAAAAAATTGTCCTCTGGCCTCCACACACATGCAGTGACCTAAGTGCCCCACCACCACCAAAACACACACACACACATCCAGTGGTAATAATAAACTTTAAAAAAGGGATGAAAATGTTCTGGGAAGATACTTGAAATTGTTTAAATGTCACATGCTTAGAATTTTTCTTAGAATTAAGTGTCCATTTCAACTTAGACATTTTATTGTTGTATATACTGCATTACTTCTGAAGACTTTGTTATTCCTTATTCACCTGTATTTATTAATTGATATTGTGTTCTAAAGAAACCTATTACCTCATTTATTCAATAATGTATGCTAATTTATTCTGTTGATTGTAGTGTAGTAGGAAGTGTGTTGCTCTGTGCAGCCCTCCTCGGCACTGGGGCTCTGGCATGCGTTGGTCTTGCTTCCAGCGTCAGGCTGTGGCACCACAGACTATGCTGGGCTCACTCCCAGTCTCCATACCACAGCTCCCATTTCCCCAAGGCTCTCCTGGCTCCTTTTATTGTATCGACCAATGGTTTCTTGATGCTTCAAGAATAAGATCTGTACACTAGCAATGCTTGATGATTTTCAGGCCCTCCTAGCAGATGCACCAGTAAGTAAAAAAGTCTGTTAACACATGCATACACACATGTCTGGTTTTATCTCTTCATCTGTGTTAATGAAAAAATCATGAGTTCAAATTGGTGCCTATAGTCCAATCTAATACTATAATGTGTGGCAGCCTTTTTTTAGATTTATGTACATTAATGTTTAGTATGAATGGATATATGTGCATCATATGTGCACCCTGGAGTCCAGAAGAGGATGTTTTATATCCTAGAACTAGAGTAACAGACAGTATTGAGCCACCGTGTAAATGCTGGGGTTCCTAAAGGAGCAGCCATGCTCTTCTTAACCACTGGACTATCTTTCCAGCACATGCAGCAGCCTTCCCCAAACCTCTCTGCTGCTTCTGTCTCTTTCCTTTTATTCCTGTGTGGTGTCACACTGCCCTTAGAGCAGTGGTTCTCGGCCTTTGGATTGTCACCCCTCTAGAGATCAAACAACTCTTCTACAGGTGTTGTCTAAAACCATCCCACATATCAGCTATCATGATTCATAACAGTAGCAAAACTATAGTTATGAAGTAACAACGAAAATAATGTTATGGTTGGGGGTCACCCACAACATGAGGAACTGTATTAAAGGATCACAGCATCAGGAAGGGTGAGAACTTCTGACTTAGATCTTCTAAATCAGATGGTCAATGCACATCCCTATGTCTTATCCCTAATGGATAGTCAATTATGGTCAAAAAACAGGTGCCATTTAATGCAACACTAGATCATTTGTAGACCTGAAAACCCCTTGGCTACCTTCCTGATTGTAGGATGGACAACAATAGACCCTTGGGCTCTGAGGAACTTGTCACTTCCTCAGGAGGCCAGACCCATTGGTTATGCTGGACTCTCATCCAGTACTGGAGCACATCCCAGCCTTGCTCAGCGTACATATGCACCACTGTTTTGCTATCAGTCTTTATTACTAGAACGTAAGCTCCAAGAGGACATATGCTGACCTGTCTAGCCTAGTCACAGAACCTGCCATGTTGCCGGCACATGACAGATGCTCCAGGAATATTAGATTGGGGGGGGGGCTCTAGGACAGGACAGTATTGTTTACTTGTTCGTTCTGTGTACTTTTACTTGTTATGAACTTGTAGCCAGGAAGTGGGACACACCAGGATTGAGATCTGAGCAAGCAGAGCAGAGTGACTGACAGCTGACATCTTATAGCGGGTCCTGTCATACATGGCTGTATGTAATGTAAGAGAAAAGGCTGAGCAGGACATGGCCTAACCCATTAATTCCTGGAGGGAGGGGCATTCTGGTAGGAGCTTAAAGTATGTAATGATTATCTTAGGTTCAGTGAGGAGGGAAAATAAACACACTGAGGGGCTGGACTGATGGGTCAGCCATTAAGAGTACTTAAGTTCGGGGCTGGAAAAATGGCTGAGTTTGTTAAGAGTACTGATAGCTCTTCCATAGGACCGGGGTTCAGTTCCCAGCACCCACATGACAGCTCACAACTGTCTATAGTTCCAGTTCCAGGAAATCCAACACCATTCACAGACACACATGTAGGCAAAACACCAAGGCAAATAAAATAAAATTTAAAACATGTGGATGTTTTGGAGACAGACGTCGTTACCTGCTGAACTGTTCCCTTAGCCTGTAGTTTGTGAGAGGTCTCACTGGAGTGGAGGCTGGGCTGGCTGCCAGGGAGCCCTACCTCCCTTGCTGGTTACAGGCATGTGCCCACATTGAGCTTTCCATGGAGGTGCTGGGAACTTAGCTTTGGTCTTCACGTTCATGTAGCAAAGCCCTGTACCAGTTAAGCCACCTCCCCACCCCCATAATTAAACTTGTGAATTGATTTATGATATGCTGATTGGCTTCAACTTGACACAAACTCAAGTCCCCTGGGAAAGAGCCCCTCAGCTGAGGAACTGCCTCCATTTGGTTGGCCAGTGGGCAAATCTGTGGGGTAGGCAGACCCAGCCTTGTATGGGCAGTGCCGTCTCTGGGCAGGTGGGCCTAGCTGTATGGCAAAGATGCACGAGAAAGCCAGTAAGCAGTGTTCTCTGGGATCTCTACTTCAGCTCCCACCCCACGTTCTGCCTTCAAGTCCTAGGCTTGGCTTCCCTTGATGAAAGGATTGTATTTATGGAAGTAGAGGGATCAGGAGTTCAGAGTCATCCTGAGCTACAAGGTCAAGGCCAGCCTGAGCTATATGAGTCTTTGCCTTTTAAAAGGGTGGTGCTAGGAGTCATAGTGGCTCATTCATGTAATCCCAGCACTTGGGAGGTGGAGGCAGGAGGATCATCCCTGGGTGGTGACTATGAGGCCAGCCTGACCTATGTGAGAACCTGTGGAACAAAATAAATAAAGACCCACATATACTCAGACTTAATAAAACTGGCTAAAGAACATCTCATCTCTGCCTAGATGCAGAAATTCCAAGTTGAGCTGTAGTCACGGGTCTAAGGAGGGCATGCAGCTGCTGCCCAGTGTCAGCAAAGCCACATCAAGTAAAGGTTGCCTAATCTATGGAAGTATACTGTTTGTTTCACTTTTATAATTATGATTACTGAAGAGAATGTCCTTATTTTTAGAAAAATATAAAAGTGACCAGCTATTTCAGGAATCTTAGTTTGCTGTACATACTTGTATACATGGGGAGAAGCTCAGAGCAGCCTTTGGAATCTGTGAGAAGGTGTACAGAAATTCTTTGTATTGTTTTTGCAACTTTAGAACTACTTCAAAATTAAGATTTGTTTAAGTGAAAGATAAACATCAATGTATGCATTTTTGAGTGGTGTTTATTTAACTGTGAGTTAAAGAAAAATTTGTATATGATAGACCACCAAAAAACTAATAAATGTTTTACTTTTAAGTACTAATGTCATCTATAAAGGCTGAAGTAAGACATTGTTCAGAAGGTTCCAGAGAAAACAGCTAGGGAAAAATACCACATTGGTACAAATGTTGGAAAGCAAATTCTCTTGTTCTGATTTACAATTGTGTATTTAGGAAATCCAAAGGGCAGTTGTAAAAACCTATCAGCATCAAGATATTTGGTGAGTGACTAAATAAAAGCTGAATGTACCAAAAAAAAAAAAAAATACTTTTCTGTTACTGTGTTAAATCACCATGACCAGGGCAGCTTATCCAAGGAAAAGTTTATTTGGGGCTGACAGTTCCAGAGGGATGAGTCTGTCACCATCACTGCCAGGAGAGGTGCAAGGAGGCATCATCACAACTATAAGTGAGGAATCACTTCTTCAGCCATAAACAGGAAACAGAGAATGAACTTGGGATGGTGAGAGGCTTTTAAAGTTCAAACTCCACCCCCAGTGATGCTTTCCTCAACTAAGTGTCACCAGCTGGGGACCAAGTATTCAAATTATCTAGACTATAGGAGACATTTCATTCAGACCACCTCAACCAGTAACAAGAAGCAATGAGAACAGAAAGCATTCGGATCTCAGTTGCATCAAACAGGTAGATGTATTTACTCGGGTATCCATAATCCACTACACAAAGAGCAAGTTGAATATCTGAGGGACAGCTATGGAGAGGAAATGCCAGAATACTCACTTTTTAAACAAGTTTTAAACCTAGTGTGTTACCTAGTCGATATTACAAAGTCTTAGGAAACTTAACGAAAATTGAACTGAATAATTTGGAAACTGGAGATGTAGCTCAGTTGGTGGTGTGATTGCAGGCTCAGCCCTCAGCTGCATGAGCGAGTTCTAAGCCACACTGGGCTTTCTAGTCAGACCTTCACCCAAAAGCTTTGTGTGATGGTGACTCAGACTGGTCCTTATCACAGAGACAGCTTGCAATAATCAACATCTGCAAACCTCAAAGAAGAGAGACCCCTAAGGTGAAGTGCGGAGGCATTGTGTCCCGTTTAAGAATGTAAGTCAACAGAAGCCATTCCTGAAAAGGGTATTATAGCGGGTTTTGTTTCTTGAGATGAGATAGCACTGGCTAGCCTTCAGTTTGCTTTGTAGCTCAGGATATCCTCAAACTTGAAGCAGTATTGCTCCTAACTCAACCCTCCATATTCGGGATCTCCTTAATTTTTTATTTTATGTATATATGAATGTTTTGCCTGCATGTTTGCCTGTGTACCATGTGCATGCCTTGTGCTCACAGAAGCAGAAGAGGGTCTCAGCCACTGAAACTGGGGTTACAGAAGGTCGTGTGTGACCTTGTGAGTGATGGGAATCGAACACTGGTCCTCCACAAGAGTCACAAACACTTAGCCATCTCTTCAGCCCTAGTTCTTGGATTTATGCACCACCACCTTTCAAATAGCTGACTTGAAGATGCTCAAATAACCAGAGTTAAATACTGTCTGAACAAGGTGCAAATACCAGGGTAGGCATGTGACCCAGAGCTAAAGTGCCGGCCTAGCATGAATAAGGCACGCATGCACACACTCGAGCCCCACCCCACCCCTTAACACATGACTATAATTCTAATACTCAAGAGACTAAGGCATGGGGCTGGAGAGATGGCTCAGCGGTTAAGAGCACCGTCTGCTCTTCCAGAGGACCCGGGTTCGATTCTCAGCACCCACATGGCAGCTAACAACTGTCTATAGTTCCATTTCCAGGCAAAACATCAAGGCAAATAAATAAGTAAATAAAGTTTTTAAAAAAAAAAAAAAAAAAAAAAAAAAAAAAAAAAAAAAAAAAAAAAAAAAAAAAAAAAAAAAAAAAAAAAAAAAAAAAAAAAAAAAAAAAAAAAAAAAAAAAAAAAAAAAAAAAAAAAAAAAAAAA
>PVIH01000451.1:166287-195872 GCA_004025045.1 Sigmodon hispidus | reverse complement strand
CCGTCCGGAGTTACAGTCAGTCCTGTCAGGAAAGAAAAAGGAGGCACAAAAAAAGTAATGGCTAAAAACTTCCCAAATTTGGGGGGCTGGAGAGATGGCTCAGCGGTTAAGAGCACCGTCTGCTCTTCCAGAGGACCCGGGTTCGATTCCCAGCACCCACATGGCAGCTAACAACTGTCTGTAGTTCCAGGCAAACACCAAGGCAAATAAATAAATAAATAAATAAATAAATAAATAAATAAATAAAGTTTAAAAAAAAATTTCTAAAAAAAAAAAAAAAAAAAACTTCCCAAATTTGATGAAAGACATGAATATAAATGAAAGAGCCAATGAACGTCTCTAAGTCCAGCAAGTAAGAGGAAGTCATTATAAACTAATAAGTTTATGTCAGTTTGACACAAGTCACCTAGAGAGAGGGAACCCAACTGAGGTGTTGCCTCCATCTGATTGGACTGTGGACCATTATTTTGTTTCATATTTGATGTGAGAGGGCCTGGCCATTGTGGGCAGTGCTACCCCTGGAAAGGAGGTGCTGGATTATATAAGAAAGTCACAGGAAGCAAGCAAGCATTAAGGTCTCCATTCCATGATGGGCTATGACCTGGGATGTGAAGCAAACCCTTTCTTCCCTATTTGCTTTTGGTCCTGATGCTTATCGCAACAGAGACACAAAGCAGGACACTTTACATTGAAACTTCTGAAAGAAGCTTGAAGGCTGCAAAAGAGAAACCACACATGTATAAGGATCCAAAGTAACACTCAGGGCAGGGGTGTGTGTGTGTGTGTGTGTGTGAGAGAGAGAGAGAGAGAGAGAGAGAGAGAGAGAGATATTTAACTAGGAGGCAGTGGACTGATAAATCCAACAGCAACAAAAATGTCAGTAAAGCTGCTTGTGCTGAGTCTGATTTGTGTTCAGCCCTTGAGCTCCACACCACAGAAGGGAAGACCCAACCCAACAACTCCTCAGACCTGTGCTTGCGCGTTAGACTGCTTATGACAAAAAAATAGATTTTTTTTTTAAGTTTAAAATGAAAGAGTTGAAGCCAGGAGATGGTGGTGCACACCTTTAATCGCAGCACTCTGAAGGCAGAGGCAGGAAAATCTCTTGAATTCAAGGCCAGCCTGGTCTACAGAGCAAGTTCCAGGACAGCCAGAGCCACACAGAGAAACCTTGTCTTGAAAAACAAAAAAAGAGTTGAGTGTTATAACAGCCAAGGCTACATAGTGAAAACTTGTCTAAAAAACAACTGGGCTGGAGAAATGGCTCAGAGGGTAAGAGCACTGGCTGCTCTTCCAGAGGTCCTGAGTTCAATTCCCAACAACCACATGGTGGTTCACAACCATCTATGTTGACATCTGGTGCCCTCTTCTGATCTGCAGGGACACGTGCAGACAAAACATTGTATACATAATAAATAAAAACAACAAAAAAGAACCAACTTGGAATTTAAGAAATGAACAAAGGAAACTAAACCCAAAGTTTTCAGAAGAAATAGTAAAGATTAGAATATAAAATAGTGTGCCAGGCCATGGTGGAGGCAACTGGATCTCTGTGAGTTTGAAGCCAGCCTGGTCTACAAATTGAGTTCCAGGACAGGCTCCAAAAAGCTACACAGAGAAACTGTGTCTCAAAAAAAACACCATAAATTAGTGATATGAAAATGAAAAAAATCAAAAATGGTTTCTAGAAAAGATTAAGGACTCAAAATACTAAAGTCAGCCAGGCTGTGATTGTAAACACCTTTAATCCTAGCACACAGAAGGCAGAGGCAGGCAGATCTTTTTGAGTTTGAGGCCAGCCTGGTCTACAGAGGGTGTTTCTGGGAGTTCCAAGGCTATTACACAGAGAAACGCTGTCTTGAAAATAATAATAAAATCAACAAACTTCTAAAGTCAGAAATGACAGTGGGACATTTCTAGTATGAATAAGTGTGTTCTAACAAATGGATAGCCTAAAGAAATTAGATAAATCTGTAGAAATTTAAAATCTGTCAAGATAGGGGCTGGAGAGATGGCTCAGCAGTTAAAGACATTTGGTACTCCTCCAGAGGACCTGAGTTCAGTTCCCAGCATCCATATGGCTTTACCTCCAGTCCAGGGCTTCTAATGCCTCCTGGCTTCTTGAAGCAGCAAGCACCTGTGTGGTGCACAGACATACATTCAGGCAAAACACTCATACACATATATTAAAAATAGTCAAGATAAAATGGGTTGGAGAAAATATAAACAGACTTATGAATCTATAAATATTTCTCAATACTGTATTAAAATTCCTGATACACTTATATAGAAGTTTATTTACACATAGTATTGAAGTTCAAAAGCATGGCATAAACAGTTGTGAGAGTGGCATAGGACATGTTAGAGTGAGTATTAACACCTAGAAGGAAGAGACTGTGAGCTAGGACCTCCGATTTAGGTGCACAGCACCTTCCTTGGTGAGCAAGTCTTATAAAATATAGGGTCAATACCTATTTTTAAACCATAGCAACCAGGAAGAAGATTAAATCAGTAATCAAAAATGTCCTGGCCAGGGGCTGGAGAGATGTCTTCAAATAAGAGCACTGGTTGCTCTCCCAGGGGACTCCAGAGGATCTGACACCCTCACACAGACATGCATGCAGGCAAAACACAAGTGTGCAGGAAATAAAAAATCAATTATTTTAAGAAATGTCCTGACAAAATTCCTAGACCTGATGGCTTCACAAGTTAATTCCACCAAAGAGTTAAAGAAGAACAAAGAAGAATTCTAAAGTTTAAAAAAAAAAAAAATTGAAAGGAAGATGCGCTTCTAACTCAGTCTGAGACCAGGTTACCTCCATACCAAAGGTAAGACAAGACACGAGAAGAGAGCTACAGTCAGCATCTCTTAGGAACTCATGCCTGAAATTCTCAACAAAACACAAGCAACCCAAGTTCTATAGCGTGTTAAAAGAATTACATGTATAGGATTTATCCCTGGAATGCAAAGATAATTCATGTGAGATGAATCTGTCAGTTCACCACACCACATGGACCGAGCAAAGAGGAAGGAAACCACATAATCATCTTGCTTCATTCAGAGAAAGAACAGGCAAAATGTTAGCTGCCATGTGGATGATGGGAATCGAACTCAGATCCTCCGAATGAGCAAAAATGTAATGTTGTCTCTTGACTTTAAAAAAAAAAAAAAAGAAGAAGAAGAAGAAGAAGAAGAAGAAGAAGAAGAAGAAGAAGAAGAAGAAGAAGAAGAAGAAGAAGGAAACAGGAGAGACTGGAGAGATGGCTCAGTGGTTAAGAGCATTTGCTGCTCTGGCAGAGGAGCAGGGTTCGGTTCCCAGCTCCTACATGACCACTCAATAATGGCCTGCCACTCTGTTCTAGGGGATCCATCACGCTTTTCTGGCCTTCAGAGGCACCAGGAGCAAAGGTGTGGCATACTCAAACATGCAGGCAAAACATGCCTACCTACACATAGAGATGAATCTTTAAAAATAACCCACAGAATTGAAGGAAGTATTTGTGATTTGTATAATAGATGATTTAAGGATATGGAGATCCAAGCTCAGTTCCTCAGCACCCAGGCTGAATGGCTTACAATCACTTGCATGTAACTCCAGCTCCAGGGATCCGGCGCTTCAAATTTATTTTTAAAGAAGGAAGGAGAGAAGATGACATGGAAATTTGAAGGGTTGGAGATATCATTTAATGTTAGCACACTGGCTTGGAGTGTATCAGGTCCCACCCCAATCAGTCAATAAATAAATCAATTAATCAATAAATAGGAAGCTGCCTGCCACGGTAAATCCAATTCTTCTTAGAAATGCTCTTTCTCTGCCCTCCTAACATCCTCTGCAGACATCAGGCCCCACCCACACTGTGTAGCATCAACTGGTCCTTGCTCTGAGGCTGCCACATTCCTGGGCCAGGCAGCTAGCCCTTTCCCTAGATCTCTAGCTTGCAGATGGCTGTTGTGGGACTACCTAGCCTCTGATTGTGTAAGCCAATCTAATAAGCCCCCTTTATAATTACATATCGATTCTATTGGTTCTTCTCTATTACAGTAACCATAGAAACAGTAAAACCTATATCCAGATCAACTCTTCACTAAGTTACCTAATTTTCCCAGGCTGTTAGTCCAGCAGTGGGCCATACCCATATCTAGACGTAAATACTATTATAACATCTGCTGCCCACAGATATTGTCCAATGTTAAATCAAAACTTACACATTACAACTCAAAAGAATAAGAAGAATATTGAAACAACCGGATATCCATGTACAAAGAAATAAACTTGATCCGTTTCTTACAATATACACAGAAATTAACTCACAATAGATGAAAGGCCTAAATGTAAGAATGAAGTTGTGTGTGGCAGTGGTGTATCAGGCAGTGGTGGCACACACCCTTAATCCCAGCACTCTAGGCAGAGGCAGAGGCAAATGGATCTCGGTGAGGTTGAGACCAGCCTGGCCTAGAAAGTGAGCTCCAGGACAGCGAGTATTAAGAGTATTAGCAGATTCTCTAGGGCTTGTTGGCCAGTCAGTCTAGAACAGGTTTCAGTAACAGACCCTGTCTCAAAAGCATAAGGTGGAGAGAAGTCAAGAGAGATACCTGAAATCGCCCTCTGTGCTTCCCAAGTACCTGCATGTACACTGTGGTGGTTTAAATGGTTCTCACAAGCTCACGTTTGAATGTCTGGGCCTCAGGTGTGGAAATGCTTGTGAAGAATTAGACGGTGTGGCCTCATTGATGGAGGTGTGTCACTGAAAGTAAACTTAAACAGTCTATGACATTCCCAGCAAGCCCTGGGTGCTCTTGACCTCCCTCCCCCCCATCTCCTTTCTCTCTCTCCCTCTCTTCTTCCCTTTTTCCCTCCCTCCCTCCAACTTTTGATCAGAACATAAAGCTCTCAGATACTCCTCCAATGCCATGCTTGCCTGATGCCACACATGATGCCAACATCATGATCGTGGAGTCACCATCTGGAACTGTGAGCAAGTCTCCAATTTACAAATTGTCTTGGTCATGGTGTCTCTTCACAACGATAGAAAAGTAACCAAGACACATTCATATACAAAGATATATATACAAAGATATGCATATGGTGTACTGCAACATCATTAAGCTTGAAATAAATGCAAATCAAAACCAGAATTTGATCTTATCTATACTCATTAAGAAAGCTCTAATGTGGGCTGGAGAGATGGTTCAGCGGTTATGAGCACTAACTGTTCTTCCGGAGGACCCGAGTTCGATTCCCAGCATCCACATGGCAGCTGACAACTGTCTGTAATTCCAAGATCTGACACCCTTACACAGTTATAAAATAAAAATTAATTAATTAATTAAAAAAAGAAAGCTGTAATGTAAGATGTAAAGAATAAGAGTTGGTAAGAGCCAGGCAGTGGTGGTACATGCCTTGAATCATCATCTGGAGGCAGAGACAGGTGGATCTCTATGAGTTCGAGGACATCCAGGGCTATACAGAGAAATGGTGAGCTTTTGTGTCTATATGTATGTGTATGTAAACGATAATTTTTGAAAGACATGGTTTTCATGACCTCAGACTAACCACTGATGTCTTAGATATGGGCATCAAAACCTCAAGCTCTAAGGCAGGTCCTCCTAGCTGCCATAGTCATCCCTTGTGTGTGTGTGTGTGTGTGTGTGTGTGTGTGTGTGTCTCCAATCCTGGCCAGAGCCTAAGCGCCTGCCTTTGGTGCTTTGGACTTCCTGCCTCTTTCCTAAGTTCCCCTCCCAGCACAGACTGCCCCCCTTGAGGCTGACTCCATGCCAACTTAACTCAGGAACCTGGACCTTTTATTTCTTCTTTTCCCCAGTCTCCTCCTCTGGGCAGCTGCTATATTTACAATTTGCCTACCCTGAGGTTATCTTTTAAACTATAATAAAATTGTCTCAAGCTTTGAAAAAAAAGAGAGAGAGGAAGAAAAAGAAAGAAATCAAGGAACTGTTGGTGTGACCCGTTTGATGGAGTGATTGCCCAGCATGCACCAAGCCCTGGGTTCAATATAAACAGGCACGGTCATGCTCACCTGTACTAACAGCACGGGAGGTGCAGACAGGATCGGAAGTCATACCTACCCTCCACAAGGGTAATTCTCAACCTTCCTAATGCTGCAACCCTTTAATACAATTCCTGATTCTATGGTTGGGGGTGACCAAGAAATTATTCCATTGGTACTTCATAATTGTAATTTTGCTACTATTATGAATTATAGTGAAAATATCTGATATGCCAAATATCTGATACATGACCCCTGTGAAATTGACCCCAAAGGGATGACCCACAGGATGAGAACTGCTGTTCTACAACATATTGAGGCAGCTCACCTGGACTACAAGAAAACACACCACATGTGCACACATACACACACACACACATACTTTTTTTTTTTTTTAAGAAAAGAAATTGAACTTAATCCAAATTTAAAAACTTGGGCTGGAGAGAATACTCATCTATTGTAAGAGAGGTGGCTGCCTTTAATTCATTTTCTAGCACCAACATCAGGTAGCTCATAAACACCTGTAACTCCAGTTCCAGAGTATCTGATGCCCTCTTCTGGCCCCTTCAAGTACCTGAACTCGTGGCATAAATCTACACACACACACACACACACACACACACACACACACACACACACACACCTAAAAATAACCTTTTGGAAAAATCAGAAGATTAAAGAACTTTTATTTGTAAGGAAGACGGGGGTATAGCTCAGTTGGCAGAATGCCTGTCTGCCTGGACAATGGAAAACTCTTATCTCACAAAATTAAACAAAAGATAGTATTATTAAGAAATCAATGTGGGGAGTGTTGGAGCTGGAGAGATGGCTCAGTGGTTAAGAGCACTAGCTGCTCTTCCAGAGGACCTGGGTTCAATTCCCAGCACCTGAATGACAGCTCACAACTGTCCAATTCCAAAAGATCCAACAGACATATGTGCAGGCAAAACATCAATGCACATACACATAAATAAATAAATAAAGAATAAATAAATTTTTAAAAAGAAAGAAGGAAAGAAAGTGAGCTGCTCACCTTTAATCCCAGCACTCAGGAGGCAGAGGCAAGAGGATATCTGGGAGTTCAAGGCCAAGCTGGTCTTCTTAGTGAGTTTCAGAACAGCCATAGCAACATAGTGAGACTCTGTCTCAAAAAAAAAAGAGTGAAAAACAAACTGCAAAACTATATTTAATAAGGATCTGGTATTCAGAACATATAAAGAACTATTATGACTTAACAATAAAGAACACTTGATCTTTAAAGTGTGCAAAGGGTCTGAATACACTTCTATCCAAAATAATAATAATAATAATAATAATAAAGTGGCAATAAGCACTTGAAATAAGCTCAGATTTTAGTCTAAGGAAATGCAAATTAAAATCACAATGAGAAAACAGAATTGGTGTCCCAAACTTGTAATTCCATCACTTGGGAGGTGGAAGCAGATGGATCAGAAGTTAGTAGTCTGGGGACTGGAAAGATGGTTCAGTGGTTAAGAACACTGGCTGCTCTTCCTGAATTAAATCCCAGCACCCATGACCATCTATAACTGTAGTCCCATGGGATCCAGTGCCCTCTTCTGGTGTGAATACATGCAGACAAAACACCCATATGCATAAAGTACATAAATAAATAGGTGTCTTTAAAGGGGGTGTGGAGAGATGGCTCAGAGGTTAAGAGTACTGGCTACTCGTCCAAGGGTCCTGAGTTCAGTTTCCAGCAACCACATAGTGGCTCACAACCATCTAGAATGAAATCTGGTGTCCCCTTCTGGTGTGCAGGCAGAACACTGTATACATAACAAATAAATAAATAAATCAAGAAGGAAGAGGAAGAAGAGGAGGAGGAGAAGAAGAATTTGCTTGGAAGAATCTAGGAGATTGGCAAAGTTCACCTCTGTGTGTGTCAGTCCAAAGAGGAAAGAAAGATAGGAAGGAAGAAGGGGGGAGGGAGGGAGGACTCAGCGATGCTGGAATTTGGTCTCTTAAAGATCCTGGATTGGGGGGCTGGAGGGATGGCTCAGCGGTTGGGAGCACCATCTGCTCTTCCAGAGGACCCGGGTTCGATTCCCAGCACCCACATGGCACCTAACAACTGTCTGTAGTTCCAGTTCCAGGCAAAACACCAAGGCAAATAAATAAATAAATAAATAAATAAATAAATAAAGTTTTTTTTAAAAAAAGGATCCTGGATTGATGAAGTGAGTCAGTGACTTGACATCCTGTATCGTATGTCAGGCTGCAATTTTTAAAGATATTTTTATTCTTTGATAAGTTTATACAATGTATTTTATCATATTTACCTCCAGCTCCTTCTCTTAAACTCCTTCCAGACCCAGCCTCCTATTTTATACTTTCTTTTCCTTTTAATTAATAATCCATGGACTCCAGTTTGTGCTGACGACATATAGGCTCATCCACTGGAGTGAGGCTGACCTGCCAGAAAGAAATTTAAAGCCAGTCAAGAGCTCCCAAGTGGGAACTTAGGATCCCTTCCCATTCTTTGCTAGAATGCTTACTGGATTGATCTTGTACAGACAGGGCTTGTGCAGACAGCCACAGCCGCTGTGAATTCAGGAGTGCCTTGGCCCTGTCATGCCAGAAAACTCTGTCTTGCTCCAGTCCTCCCCAGTCTTACACTTTTTCTTCTCTCTCTTCCAAGATGGTCCCTGAGCCTTGGGAGGAGGAGGCTGCAATATCTTTTTAAAAAAGATGTACTTACTTATGTATACAGTGTACAGAAGAGGGTACCAGATCTCATTATGGATGGTTGTGAGCCACCATGTGGTTGCTGGGAATTGAACTTGGGACCTCTGGAAGAACAGTCAGTGCTGTTAACCTCTGAGCCATCTCTCCAGCCCTGGCTGGCTGCAATATTTTTACTGAAGCAACTTAAGTATAAAAGTAAAGAAGTATGGAGATGTCTCAATAGGTAGAGTACAGTGGTGATATGTTTAATAAAATTAGCCTGGAATATCAGACGAAGAGCCATCTCTCCAGCCTTTTTTGGTTTTGGTTTTGTTTTGAGACAGAGTTTTTTTCTATGTGACAGTTCTGGCTGTCCTATAACTTGCTTTGTATGCTTTGAACTCACAGAGATCCTCCTGCCTCTGCTTCCCAACTGCTGGGACTAAGGGTGTGGAGGGATCTCACTGTATCCCATCCACAACACCGGCAGAGGCAGATCCATGTTCTAAGTTCTGCCATTTGCATCTCTACACACCATACCAACTTTTTATTTGGATTCCTTGGTTTGGAAGTGACAGAAATCCAACTTGAACTAGATTAAACATAGATAAGAATGTGTAAGGTAATAAAATCCAATAAAAAACTGGACAACTAATTTGAAGAAAGGAAAGATGTCTCAGGAAGGGCTGGTGAGACAGTATAGCAAGTAAAGGCACTTGGAGCCACCACGCCTGGTGACCTGAATTTCATCTATAGGATTTGCATTATAAAAGAAGAAAATGAACACCCAAAAGGTTTCTTCTGAAGCACACACACAAATACACAAATAAATGTATGTAGTTGAGCATGGTGTCATATGCCTTTAATGCCAAAAATCAGAAGGCAGAAGGAGCTGGTCTTTGCCTGCTTGAAGCCATAACGATATACATAGTGAGTTCCAGGCCTACCAGAGCTACACAATAAAACCCTGTTTCAAAATAAGTATTGTGGGCTAGAGAGATAGCTCGGAAATTAAGAGCACTGACTGTTCTTCCAGAGGTCCTGAGTTCAATTCCTAACAACCACATAATGACATCTGGTACTCTCTTCTATATACTTTATGCATAATAAATAAATAAATCTTTTTAAAAAAATGTTATTTTATTTTATAAAGTCATATAACAATAACTGGTGAGGAAGAGCTTTGTTGACCCACCTTTTGTCAAGACCCACACTTGGACCAAGTCTGACAGAGGGCAAGATGATATAAGCACATGTGGCCTGGATGATCATTGTGGGTAGAAGGGACTGTTCTCAATTCCCAGGGGGAAGGGTTGTGCAGGGATGACCCATTCATAAGTGTCTACTATGGCACCCTTCCTCCACCCTACCACCTAGGTAAATTCATCAACCTATGGTGTGCTTGGTAGGTGCTAAGGGCTGAATGTGAACTGTCCCCAATGGGTGCATGTGTTAAAATACTTTGTTCCCACCTGACATCAGTTTGAATCCTGGAAACTGGAGGAGGGTCTAGTTGGAGGAAGCAGGTCACTGGGGCGTGGCTTTGAAGGATTCACCTGGTCTCTACTCCAGTTCTCACTTCCTGTTTCCAGCCTGCCTTAGGCTGCCTCTTGCACACATCCACTACAGCCACACTGTCCTGCCTCAACATGGGCTCAAATTCAGCGGAGTCAAGGTCTATGGACTGAAATCCCTGAGGCTATGAATTAAAATAAATTATTTGCCTTTAAGTTTTTGTCTAGTCACAGATAACAATAAAAGTAGCTAATAGAATAGAATAAAAGCCTTTGCTTTTTTTTTTCTTTCTTTCTTTCTTTCTACAGTCCCTTTCTAAGCAGCTACAGAGCTTGTCTGTTATAGTCCAGACTGGTACCTTAGTGTTCTACTGCTGTGAAGAGACACCATGACCACAGCAACTCTTAGAAAAGAAATCATTGAGCCAGGCATGGTGACACATTCCTTTATTCCCAGCACTTGAGGAGGCAGAGGCAGGTGGATCCGAGTGTAAGGCTAGTCTGGTCTACAGAGCAAGTTCCAGGATACTTAAGGCTACACAAAGAAACCCTGTCTCAAAGGGGAGAGGGAGCAAGCAGCAAGAAAATAGAAACTGAACTTTTTGAAACCTTAAAGCCCACCCCTAGTGATACATGTTCTCCAACAAGGCCACACCTCCTAATCCTTTCAAATAGTGGCACACCCTGGTTACCAGGTATCGAAATTATGACCCTATGGGGCCTTTCTCAGCACAACTAGAGTGTCTCTCATTCAAGTTCTAACCAGGCATGAGTATGCTTAGCCTTAGAGCTCATGCATCTTCATGGTGATTATGGCCATAGACTAGACAGAGATATCTGACGCCACTTAGCTTCTAATTATAAATGGATACTAAAGCTCCTGGTCATTGCCTCAAAGGAGAGAAGATACATTGTAATAGCAGAAAGGATCACCATGAAGGTGACACTCAGAGCCCAGGAGATCTTGCTTTAAAGTGCCGAGGGTGAAGATCAGTAACTGCTGTAAAAACAGGGCAGCGAAGACAACTCACAAGCTGCCCTTCTCCACGTGACCAGTGGTGGGCACAGTTCTCCAGGACACCGGTTTTTCTAAGCCATGCTCATAGCTTTGCTGCTGCTCAGCGTCAGTGGATACATTAGTGTAGAGCAGAGCATGCAGGGAGTGGATCCAGTGCACACACTCTCCAAAGGCTCCTCCTTACAGCCCATTTCCTCCCTCCGGGCAGGATTCCCCCACCCTGCCACATCCTGCTGTCTGTATTCCCACCAGACTCCTCCCCAGCCTGAGTCTCTGCAGGGGTCATGCTGGCTAATTCTTCAGGATCCTGGCAGTGGTGTGGTAGAAGCTAATTTCATTAGTGTTTGCTACATACCAGACACTATTTGTGATGGCAATTAGTGGTTGTCAACTTGACTACATCTGGAATGAACCAAAACCAAGCAGCTGGATACATCTGTGAGGGATGTTTCCTAATTGTTTGAAGTAGGAAAAACCCACCTTTAATCGAGATTTTTTTTGAAGTGGGAAGATCCACTTTTAGTTTGAGCCACACTTTCTGCTACCGGGCTATATAAAGGACATGGAAGAAGGAAGCTTTTGTTTTTTTGTCTACTTGCCCTCACTCTCAATGACAAGTTCATTCCTTAACTGACATTAGAACCTTCTTCTTCAGGATTCCAGAGACTATCAAAGACCAGTTGAAACATCCAGGCTTGTGGATAGAACAACTACTGAATTCTTGGATTTTCCATTGGTAGATAGCCATTGTTGGATTAGCTGGACCAAAGTCTGTAAACCTAAATAATCCCAAAATAAATCTAAAATGGACATATAAGAACACTATATATTTCAACATTATAAATTTTAAATATCTAATTATTAAAATAAACCAGTTTACAGATGAGAAAACCAAGGCACAAAAAGGTTGAGTAGCTCACCCTGTCATTTAGCTGACCAGTAGCAGGGCAGAGCTGTGCCTAGCCAGCAACATCTGGTACTAGAATTCACCATCAGGGGCTGGAGAGATGGCTCAGTGGTTAAGAGCACTGACTGCTTGTCCAGAGGACCTGAGTTCGATTTCCAGCATCCACATGGCAGCTAATAACTGTCTGTAATTCCAAGATCTGACATCCTTACACAGTTATACATGCAGGCAAAACACCCATTCACATAAAATAAAAATAAATATTAAAAAAAAAGAAGTCACCATCAGTCATTAAATTGGAGACATCATGTTCACAAGGGCAGCTCCTCACAACACTGCTGTCAGAGCATTTGGGGCCAGGGTAGCTTTAGTTCAAGGGCACATATGGGGTGGATACACCTCCATTAGAGGTTAGAGTGAGTTCCTCACCTCAGACTCTTAATCAGCAGTGCCTCACTTTGTCCTCTTTCAGGAATATGCCTTGCTTAAATTCTCTCTCTCTCTCTCTCTCTCTCTCTCTCTCTCTCTCTCTCTCTCTCTCTCTCTGCCTCTCTGCTTCCTTCTCTCCCACAGCTTAGCTTTCAAAATCCCCCTATGTTCACTGTCCCACCACAACAGTGGACAAGATTACTTTCTGAAGCTTTTTCTCTGCTCCTAAACCAGCAAGCAGCCAGCGGCTGCCAGAAAAGAGAAATCCAGCTGTACGAGAAGGCCGGCTCCTGACCTGAGAACTCCCTAGCACACATTTTACAATGATGCTCCTAGTCACTATTATTTTATTACTCTCTTGGTTATGTTAGAATTCCAACTAAAACTAGTGTTTCAGGTGAGGGGAGATGGCTCTGCAGTTAAGAGTACTGGCTGCTTTTCCAGAGGACCTGGATTTGATTTCTGGTACCCACAGGGTAGCTCACAGCCACCTGTAGCTCCAATGCTGGATGGGATGTCCTCTTCTGACCTCCAAGGGCACCAGGCACACGTGATACACAGACATACATGCCGATAAAACATCCATACACACAAAATAAAAAAAAAAATTTTAAAAATCCACCAAGCGGGGCTGGAGAGATGGCTCAGCGGTTAGGAGCACCGTCTGCTCTTCCAGAGGACCCGGGTTCGATTCCCAGCACCCACATGGCAGCTAACAACTGTCTGTAGTTCCAGGCAAACACCAAGGCAAATAAATAATAAATAAATAAAGTTTAAAAAAAAAATCCACCAAGCTTGTAAAAGAAGTGCTGCAGAACAGGGGTGGGGGTATTAATGGTTCCAGGACCACACTGTGGAAGTCACATGCTGGATAGTAGCCTTCAAGACACCTGGAATCAGGTCCTTCAGCAGCGCTGGGTCTCTCGCACTCTCTCATATCTCTGTCCTGCACGCTGTAGCTGCTTCTGTGGGTGGTCAGCCTTGTCACTGGGGAAGGAACAGCCACAAAGACATTGCAAGGAGAAGTTTTCCCCAGACACAGGCACCCAGGAAGAAGGCACTGTACTGTGCCTGGGGAGTGGGGGGCATAGAAGGAAAGTGATCCTCTGCAGAGTGTGGAGTGGGTGCTGGGGAGACAATGATAAACAAGAGGCTACAGTTCTATACTAAAACCACACTCTGCTGTGAACACTTCAATGAGCTGAGCAATCAAAGAAACAGATTCTAAAGGACACCCAACTTAGTGTACAAACATCAAAGATGGCTTGGAAAAGCCAGCAAGGTCCAAGGTGAGTCAGTGGTAAATAATACAAAGTTTGGGCACTGAGGACAAGCTGGGTGATGGAGTAAACTTTCCATCCAGGAAGAGCATCTCTGAGCAAAACAATTAGTGTGGGGATGAAGCCATGAAGAAAGCAAGATAAAAGGAGGCAGGCGGGGCTGGAGAGATGGCTCAGCGGTTAAGAGCACTGACTGTTCCTCCAGAGGACCTGAGTTCAATTCCCAGCAACCACATGGCAGCTAACAACTGTCTGTAATTCCAAGATCTGACCTGCTTACACAGTTATAAAATAAAATAAAATAAAAAATAAATATTTAAAAAACTAAAAATAGGGGCTGGAGAGATGGCTCAGTGGTTGAGAGCGCCGTCTGCTCTTCCAGAGGACCCGGGTTTGATTCCCAGCACCCACATGGCAGCTGACAACTGTCTGTGGTTCCAGTTCCAGGCAAACACCAAGGCAAATAAATAAATAAAGTTTGTTTTAAAAAAAAAAAAAAAAAAAAAAAAAAAAAAAAAAAAAAAAAAAAAAAAAAAAAAAACTAAAAATAAAAAAGGAGGCATGCTGGAATACTGGTGCCCAGGACATTATGAGCCAGGATGAGAACTTGGGTTTGATCATGGAAAACCATGGAAGGTTTTCCCATCCTGTTGTAACTCCTTGAGCCCTCAGATGTGTAGATATGTCCAAGTGAGGATGAACCACACACCCCACTGAGAACTCGGAAGCAGTTAACTGTCCAATCTCAATCCCGACCATCTAAAATGCAGCAAGAAACACAGAAAAGAACAAGTGTTTGTGAGGATTCGGAGAAACCAGAGTCGCCAGGAACTGCTGGTGTGAGTGTAAACGGCACAGCAGCTCCTAAAAAAGAGAAAATACCCAGGGACTGGAGCGAGGGCTCAGTGGTCATGAGTACTGGCTGCTCTTGGAAAGGACCCAAGTCTGGTTCCCAGACACACATGGTGGTTCACAATCATCTGTAACTCCAGTTCAAGGAGACCTGATGCCTTCTTCGGGCCTAAGGGCACCAACCATGCACAGGGTGCACATACGTACATACGGGCAAAACACTCACACACTTTAAAAATAAAATAAATATCTTTCTAAAATTTAAGTAAAAACACTGTGGAATTGCCATGTGACTCAGCAATTCTACCTCTGGCATATGCTACAAAGCAACAGGAATGGTGGTTCATATCTGTAATCCCAGTACATAGGTGACTGAGGCAGGAAGATGGCTGAGTCCCAGGCAAGCCTGGGTTCAAATAGCCCACCATTTCAAAAACACAAAAACAGGGGCTAGAGAGATGGCTTTGTGCTAAAGAGCACAGAATATTCTTGCAGGGAACCTCTTCCTAACACACATGTCTGGCAGCTCACAACCTGAAACTCCAAGCATGGAAGGATCCAACGCTCTCTTCTAGACCCCACAGGCCCCTACATTCACACTTGCACATCCCCAAACAGAGTGCACGTAATGCACATAAACTCACACAGGCACACACATACATACACGTAAAAATAACAAATAAGTATTTAAAATGAAATAAAACAAAAAAATTGAAAGTATAGCTTTTAATCCCAGTATTTGGGAGGCCAAGACAGGTAGATCTCTGTGAGTTCAAGGTTAGTCAGCACAACACAGTGAGACTCTGATTTAAATGGGAAAAAAATGAGTTGTCGAGATGGCACAAACATGATACACATAAACACATGTTGGCACAAACATGATACACATAAACACATGTAGGCAAAAATTAAATCAGCTGGCCAGTAGTGGTGCATACCTTTAATCCCAGCACTCTAAAGGCAGAGGCAGATGGATCTCTGTGAGATCAAGGCCAGCCTGGTCCACAAAACTAGCTCCAGGACAGCCAAGGCTACACAAAGAAACTCTGTCTTTAAAAAAATTTAAATATACATAAATAAATTTTGATGGTTTATTTTTCTTTTGTGCGCACTGGTTTTTTGTCTGCATATGTGTCTCTATGAGAGTGTCAGATCTTCTGGGAACTAGAGTTACAGACAGTTGTGAGCTGCTGTATGGGTGGGTGCTGGAAATCGAGCTTCGGTCCTTTGGAAGAACAGCCAGTGCTCTTAATGGCTGAGCCATCTCTCCAGCCCCAAAATAAAATAAAATAATCTTTTTAAAAATAAAAAACAAAGCATCCCCAAAGTAATATCTCTATGTGACAACATTCGTATTAGTGTTACTCACAGCAGCTAAAACATGAATCTATGTAGACAGACTTATGAATGAATAAGTGTTTTAAAAGAGTGTATAGAATTACAATAGAATAGAAGTCAGCCTTAAAGGAAGCAAATTCTGACATATGCCATACATAGATGAACCTTGAGAACAGTATGCTCAATGAAATAAGCCTGGTAAGGTAAATAGCATATGATTCCATTTGATAAGATATTTAGAGTATTCAAAATTACAGAGATGATGCTTGGGATATAGATCAGCACTAGACTGCTTGCCCACTGTCCATAATGCCTAGGGTTAGATTCCCAGAACCTCCCATAAAACTGACTGTGATAATACATGCACATAATACCTGGTACAGAGCAAGAGTCACGACAACTAGACATTCAAGGTCATTCTTAGCTACACAGGGAATTCAAGGCCACATGGGATACATGAGACCCTATCTCAAAAAAACAAAACACTTCAATAGACAGACAGACAGACAGACACCAGAAGAGTAGTTAACAGAAGATGAGGGGATGGTTAGAGAGTTATATATATGGAGTTTGTATTTTACAAGATGGAGAGTTATGGAAATAAATATGACAGTGACCCTACATTGTCCAATGTAATGAATAAATTAACAACACTATACTATACAATTAAAAATAGTTGTGATGGTAACATTTGTGTTTATGCATACAACCAACCAAAAATTGAGAAAACATGGTTTGTGAAAACACCCCCAAAACTCTTGACATAGAGTAGTACTTACAGGAACCGAGGCATGTGTCAAGCAAACCATGAGTAGACTGTGAAAGGGATGATCTGAGGTTCTGGTCCCCACTGTGCTGGTAAACATAAGGGCATGGCCCTCTTCTGCCTTCTCCTTGGGTCTCAAGAAACCTGGAGACTTGGGGGCGGGCACTAAGGAATAGAGGCTCAATTCTTTCTTCAGCAGAGCGGGAAATCTACTCATCCCCCAGGTAAAGGTGCTGAATGTGTTCTATCACCCCACAGCCTGGAGAGAGAGTGAAAATACATGGAGGGTCACTCTACTTGGTTTCCCAGAAGAAAAGGGCCTCTCAAGGGAAAAAGAAAGACACCGAGGGACAGAAAGGGGTCATTACTATACTCCTAGGGCTTAGCATCCAAAACACACATACGTGCACACACACAGACACAGACACAGACACACACACACACACACACACACGTGCAGACAAGCTGTTGGGAGGACAACGGAGCTGAGGAAACAGAGAAGGGAGGGGTGGGGCTGAACCCAGCAGGTGCAGGCTCCGGTGACCCTCAGGACAAGTCAGGGAGACCTCGACCCTGCAACTTCCTCCCCTTATTCTGCCCCCTCAGCAGCCTCCACCACAATGTCTTGGCGGCCCTCTGTTCTGGCTCACAAATCTCAGCTCCTAGGAGGTTCTTTCTCTCCACTCAGCCTCTGATCCGTTGGTCTGTTTCTGGTCTTGTCACCCTAAGACCGTCCTGTGTGTGGCCTCACTATGATTGTCTGTTTTGCCTCAGCCTTCCCAGGCACTCCATCACAATCCTGGTTGCAGTCCACGTCCATGTTCGTTCGTATCCCACTGTCTCCACGCCTGTCTTTCTCCATCCATCCTGCTGACCTCCTCTGTTTGTCTCCATCTCCACCACTGCCTTTCTCCTCTATGCATTTCATCTTTGTCTCCATCTATATATCCCTCTTTTCCCTGTTCCTATCACAGGGTCTGTCCCCTTTTCTTCCTGTCTCCTCTCCATACCCACGTCCCCTCCCTGTCCCTGTCTCAGGCTCCATCTCATGTCTCTTTCCCGTCCTTGTCTCCATCCCCCTCACTCCAGGGCAGTCTCAGCAGTCCTCGCAGGGATAGGACCTAGCTGGGGGCGGGGCTGAGGGGCCAGATCGGAATAATTCGGTTATCTGCGAGAATTGAATTAACTTCTTCACACCAGCACCGCGGGGCCTGCCTCCCTAGTTTCCACGGGGCCGCAGGTGGGAGGCCCAGGAACGAGGTCGGGACCCTCCTGCTGGGCATGATGTGCAGGGATCGAAGGTCTGGACCAGATTGGGACAAGATAAGGAACTCTCGGGATGGGGTCCCGCGCAGCCCCGCCTGCTCCTCGGGAGCTCGAAGAGGGAGACAGGAGCCCTTTAGGGTGGGGGACCGGGGTGGCTAGGGGCGGGGTCTGGGCTGCTCAGGCCCCGCCCCGCGGAGTTCGCCCCGCCTCGCCCCCTCCGCGGGGTCCTGCGCGTTAAAAGGCGCGCGGGCTGGCCATACTGCACTTGCGTTGCACCGGGGCAGAGTGCGGGCCGCGACGGGGCGGGCGGACTCTTGGGTGCTCACAGCGGGTCTCAGGTCCCCTGCGCCTGGAGCTCGAATCCCCCATCCCGAACTCCACCTTACCTGGGTCCCAGACCCCGACCCCGACCCGACCCGACCCGGCCGGCCCGGCCCCCGCCCCCGCCCCCTCGGGCCGATGGACTACTCCTACCTCAATTCGTACGACTCGTGCGTGGCGGCCATGGAGGCGTCCGCCTACGGCGACTTCGGCGCCTGCAGCCAGCCTGGCGGCTTCCAATACAGTCCCCTGCGGCCTGCCTTCCCCGCCGCGGGGCCACCTTGCCCCGCGCTTGGCTCCTCCAACTGTGCGCTTGGCGCCCTCCGCGACCACCAGCCCGCGCCCTACTCGGCAGGTGAGCGCAGTCCCGTCCCAACCCTACCTCTGGGTCCCACGGAACCCCCACTCCCTACCCTACTTCTGCAAGTGAATGTTACTGTACCCACAAGCTGCCCCCTATCCATGTCCCTGCACTGTACTTTGAGAACCTCAGTAATAGGAGTTTCTTCTTGGCAGGGATGAGCCGCACCCTCTTGTCCCTCTTCGTCTTTCTCCATGCCAAATCCGTACTCTGTGCCTTTGGAATCAAAGAAATAGATCCTGGGCCTTTAGCTAGGCCCTCTCCTTCCTACCTACAAAGGCGACCACCAAACCTCTCCATCCCTATCCTCAGAATGGACTTCCAGCTCAGTCCGGTCAACTCTCATCCTTACCACCTGTGTCCTAGATGATGCCACCCTCAGCAAAGACCCGGGCTGTGCGGAGCTGCACAGATGGGTTCCTTTCTAGAGTCCTAATACCCTCTTTCTAAGCTGTTCTTGCCCTGAGACCTGTCCTGCCTGGGCCCAAATCTTACCGCACCACCCAAAACCGGTTCCCACAGCCACAGAAAAGAAAGGAGCCAATATTCTTGAGTCACTTTCTTTCCCACATTCTCTTCAACCTGGACTCTAGCTACAGTCCAGCAAAACCCAGGAGCCTATCTTAGTCCTTTGATTCAAGCAAGTCCCTGTCCAAACCCTGAGCATCACTCTGTTAAGAGTCCCAGCCTGCCCCACCCGGCTTCCTCATCTCTTATCCCTTGCCCTCCTGGGAAGATCACAGAACCCAAAAGCAGGACCGGGGTTTGATGGGGAAATAAGAACTTGAGTTTAAGGGAATTAGAATCATTAAGATAAGAGACCAAAATGGGGTTGGGAAGATTTGGTGATCCTGGACCAGACAAGGATGGGGACTGCAGAAATGGGAACAGGAAATAAGGTGATAGACTCCTGAGCAAAGGGTTTGTGAGGCTGTGGGTGGGATAAGGTAGAGAGAGATGGAAGCACAAATAGGAACCCCGAAAGAGAAATGGGTACAGAGTGTTCGGAGACAGAGATAAGAACCTGATAGTGAAACACAAATTATGGAAGGGAAGAAAAAGTGAAAAAAGAGATAAGCCGGAGGAAGATAATAATGTTGAAGACAAGGGTTTGGGAAGATGGGGAAAGGCAATTGGGGAGCCCCAAGAAAAATATGGAGACTTAAAAGGCTTGGAAGCAGGGATTTAGAGATGGTATCTGCATGGGGTGTAGGGGCTGAGATAAGGTTTGGAGAAGACAGGACACGGAGAAGGTGACTGAGTAGGATAAAAGAGGCAAAGAAGATAGAAAAACTTGAATAGGAAAGAATAAGAATCTTCGTCATTGGCACAAAGGGAACAGTGGCCCAGAAGGGGAAAGTTAAAGATTCATATGGAGGAGGATGAAGATGAGGAAGAGGAGAGTAAACATCTGGAGAAGGACGATCAGGGATGAGAGGCAGAACTGAGAGGTGATAAGGCTCTGGGATGAGAGAGATGGACTGGGGGCACGGGAAAAAGGAAACACCGGTGCACAGCAGTCAGTGACCAGAGAGACCTAGCAGAAGAGTCTCAAAGGCAGAGCCAAGGCCCAGGACTGATTAGCGGTAGAAAGACTTTGGTGCTGATGAGATCTAGCAGACATCCTCAGCTCATGTGATGAGGGAACGGGTCCTGGAGTCCTACAGAGAGGGTGCCTGAAGAGAAACACCACCAAGAATGTGGGAGGCTGGAAGAGAACAGTGGAGTGGTAAGGCTTGAAAGGTGTGTGTGGTGGGGTGGACATCGGACCGTTAGTTGCAGCTTCTGGTTTGTTTCAGAGAACGCTTAAACCCCAGGTCTCCCTGATGATTCAGCCTTTGGGACACTTGGCTGGGGACTATAGAGGACCAAATAGCTGGGAGGGAGGAGTTATATACGATTTCCTCTAGGGCAAGACACAGGGGTCTGCGGGACTGAGATCAGCTTCTCACGCACTCCACCCTTACTGTCCTTGCGCACACACCCGCAGTGCCCTATAAGTTCTTCCCGGAGCCGTCGGGCCTGCATGAGAAACGCAAGCAGCGGCGTATCCGCACAACGTTCACGAGTGCGCAGCTCAAGGAGTTGGAGCGCGTCTTTGCCGAGACCCACTACCCAGACATTTACACACGCGAGGAACTGGCTCTCAAGATCGACCTCACTGAGGCTCGCGTGCAGGTGCGTGGATGCACACACGTGCTATGCACGGGCTTGCTAGAGACGGATGATGGAAATTAGATACCTGGGAGCGGGGACAGCTAATGGCTTGCAAGCCAAGACAGTTTATGCGCCGCTGAACAACCAGGGGAGGCAGCGGACCGGGACTTGGGTTCTCAAAAGCCGGAGCAGGGTAGCTTCAATTTGTCTCCGACTGGGTATCGCTCTTCCTCCTCCCCAAACACACTGAAGTCGGAGATTTAAGAATTTTTACTGTGTATCCAGGAAGCAAGGCAGTCGGGTTGACAAGGGACTAACGGGTAGGATTAGGCCAATCAGTACTTCTAGATGACAGACCCAGCGTCCCAATTTGGACTCTTGAGTCAGTAAAGTTTAAGTTTGGGGCAGCTGCAGGGCGGCCAAGAGAGGCCTGGATGTGCAAATCCCAGCTGGGCACCCTGTACAAAAGGTCTCCCTAGGATCCCGACCCATTCTTTACTCTCCCAGAATGCTCCGGGTTAATGCCCAGCTTCCTAAAAAGTATGCCAAGGTGATAAGACTGACAGCAGAGCCCCCTCCAAGGAGACCAAAATACAGGGAGGCAGCGGGGTCTGCGGGTGAGCAAATCCTATGAACAAAAACCTAAGGGCCTGGAGGAAGAGGCACCGGAGGCGGGAAGAACGGACGGGGCGCGGAGTAGAGTGGTGGAGGGTGAAGGCTGTGAACCTCCGACTGGTGATAATCTGAGACCGATCCTTTCTGGACCGAGGTCTCACCAGCGCCTAGCGGCCCGGGGCTGAAGTGCTCTCGGTGACTATCCTCTGGGTTGACTGGCCCCTGTGCCCACAGGTCTGGTTCCAGAACCGCCGGGCCAAGTTCCGCAAACAGGAGCGCGCAGCCAGTGCCAAAGGCGCGGCGGGAGCGACGGGAGCCAAAAAGGGCGAGGCGCGCTGCTCGTCCGAGGACGACGACTCCAAGGAGTCCACGTGCAGCCCCACGCCCGACAGCACCGCGTCGCTGCCGCCGCCGCCAGCACCCAGCCTGGCCAGCCCGCGCCTGAGCCCCAGCCCTCTGCCCGCCGCGCTGGGCTCCGGGCCCGGGCCCCAGCCACTCAAGGGCGCGTTGTGGGCGGGGGTGGCGGGCGGCGGGGGTGGCGGGCCCGGCGCGGGAGCAGCGGAGCTGCTTAAGGCTTGGCAGCCGGCGGAGCCCGGCCCCGGGCCCTTCTCTGGAGTTCTGTCTTCTTTTCACCGGAAGCCCGGCCCTGCCCTGAAGACAAACCTCTTCTAGCTGCGGGCGTCTGGAGGCACCCAGCCTGCCCCAAGAGACACCCCTACCCTACTGGACCGACAGCCCCTCCCTGTCCCGGCCGCCTGCCTGGAAACCCCCTGTTGTCCCCACTGCCCAGTGTCTGATCCCTAGATGTGGCCTCCCTTCGTTGCCAAGGTCACTCTCGTCCTCACCCACCCGCACCCGGCGGAGTACTCACACCGGGATCCCCTCCAGGGCGACCAGAAGCCCTTTCTAGCTTGGCTTTCTTAGGAACCGGGATCAAATTACACCTGTCCCCAACACAGTGTCCAATCATAAACGGTCCTAAGAAGCCGAACTGACAGCTCCTACTTTTCAGCTAGCTGGACCAGCCACTTCTTAAAATTAGCAACCTCAAGGGTCCCACTGCCAGTTTCCTAAGGAGAGTCATCTCCCATCCCTAGCCAGTGTGGTGCGGTGGTAGACACACTAGAATAGAAGGGCTGAACAAAGTGGTTTTCCTTTTCCCTTATTTTTTTTTTCTTTGAAAAAACTTGTAATTTATTAAGGTGATTTTGCTCAATCCAAATAAAACTTAATTTATTGAAGACATCAAGCCAGCAACCTTTCCAAGTTCCCGATGGGATAAACTGTTGGCAAGGACCCTGTCCCCTCCCAACGCCATGGCAACCAGCAAGGCTCCCTCCCTCTCTACTGTAGACTGCCTCGCATTCCCGGGACAAGGGCACTATGGACCAGAGGTACAGCCAGAACCAGGCAAATTTACACTTTGTGGCCGAGGTCCTGCCCCATCCCAATAAAATTAATGTGCCCTCCTTCCCCAAAACCCACACAGAAAAACTTAAATAATCCCAGCCCAGTTCTGGGCTCTTCCTTCATTTCCGGACGGAGTAGAAGTTGCAGGGAGGAACTCTTCCTCTGTGGTTCAGGTCTGAGGGAAGGAAGTGGAAACCTCGGTGCCGAAGTGGGGACCAGGATGTGCCCAACTATACCTCACGTACAACCCTGAGGTTGGGAGTTGCCCACACCAGAGTAAACAGCATGCTTCATTATTACCACAGGCTACTAAACTCCGGACCTAAAAACTAGGGGGGGGAGACTTTGTCCTAATAAGACCATCCCAAACAATTGGGCAGTAGGGAACACTGATCCCCAATAAATAGACAAAGATGCCCTTGGAACTTTTCAACCCCTGGTCGCACTCGCCCCTCCCAAAGGGGAAAGTGCTCTGCTTTTGCAGCTTGGCAGCATCTCGGATCACTTGCTAAGTTGCAGGGTGTCCAGAAGAAGGCGCTTGTGAGCAGGATCCTGAACCCCAGCTTCCTCCAGGTCTTCCTCAGTGATGTCACTGCAGGAGTTAAGAGAAGCTGGACATGGGCTAGGAGGTCCTGGGGCCCCATAATCCCACCCTTGAGGCCAGACTCCCCGCCCCGTCCACCTCCAGCTCCGCCCCCACCTGAGAAACTCCAGGTCGTCCCAGCCATTGTGCACCAGGCCCTCCTCATAGCGTTCCAAGCCGATGGCCCGCAGCCAGGCACCCATGCCCGCCTCTCCCAGCCCGCTGGCCCGCCCGCCCTGCGGGCACGGAGCCTAAGGGAATACAGCATGTTAGGGGGGAAATTAAGGGTGGCTCCTCATGGAAACACATGCAAACAGCCACATTCTACCCATGCTCTAGGGGAAAGAAGGCAAGAAATGAAGCCGATTCATGTGTCCCCAAAAGACCCATTAGTCAGCTACAAGCAAAGGGGGGGCTGTGGACACCAGTGACTTCTGAGTGGTAGAATGAAGGAACATTGCCCATCAGGTACACAAAGCAGCTAGCTCTGGTCTACACACCTCCTCTGTCAAGTCTTCTTGAATGCTCTCTCGGATTCGGGGTGGAGGAAAACTGAGGGGTCGGCCATAGTCCGACCCTCGGGGAGGCTGCAATTCCAAAGGGCTGGGGAGGAGTGCTGATCGTCCAGGCCCAGGAGCATAATCTACCTCACTGAGTGTTTTGGCCATCTGTAGCACTGAGCAAGATCGATCATCCCCAGCTGAAACCTCCCCTAAAAAAGTACTGGCAGGTGAGGCTCCTGGGGGTAGTGGTGGTCTTGGATGGGCCTTGGGAGGTGGTGGACCACGGGCCTCACCCCCACTTCGGCCCCTGACCACTGGCACTGACAAGGGATCCAGGTTAGGGGGCAGGAAGATGGCTGAGTCCGGCAGCGGTGGAGGTGGGAAATCTGGAGGAGGCAGTGTGCCCCCGGAGTCCTCATCAGATGAGCTCCCTTCCCCGGCACGAGGGGCCCGGTGGCGCCCAAGCTGTGGAGCAGGCACTGTGATGGCCACTTTGTTCTTGGTCGCAGGTGGGACAGGGGCCCTGGCAAGTGAGGGTGGCTCCAGGGGCAGCAGCTGATGTGGGACCCCTTCCAGGACATAGTAGGCAGGGTTATTGAAGCTGTTCTTGGGTGGGGGGGCAGCCAGTCCTTCCGGCTCCGCTGTTCCCTCTGGCTTCAACCTAGTTTGGGAGCAGGAGAACTTTAAGGACCCAAAGTAAAGCAGTGGGTACAGGGGAGGTGCTGGGGAAGAAGCGACAGGGGTCCTGGTCCCAGCCTGCGCTAAGTCACTGGCTCACTCTGAGCCGTGGTTTCATGGTCTAAGAGTAAAGAGAGGGATGCTGATGGTAAAACCCTAACTCCTTGTCCTCACCTGCTCACATTCTCCGCTCTTTTATGATTTTATAACTGCAACCTGAACTCGCATGGGTGAAATGGTTGATAGAAGCCTCCAGAATCAGGTGAGGGTCCATCTGCAGAATCCGACCCAGGTTCAGGTTGGTTCCCCATTAGACAGGCCCTCACAATTTAGCCCAGGCTAACCTCAAACTCCCAGTCCTCTTGTTTTAGTCTTCCTGGGTCCTGGAGAGAGGTGATGCCAAGATGCCTGGGCCCAGGGCATTGCTATGTGGGAGGAAGTTTCTTGTCCCATTAGGTCTGGGAAATTTATTAAACAAACTTTAAGTTTCCTTCTTATCTACATTCTCAGGACCTTTGCTAATAATTATGTTCATAATTCATAATAATGAACATCTAAAAAGAAGAATCTAGGGGCTGGAGAGATGGCTCAGTGGTTAAGAGCACCCTCTGCTCTTCCAGAGGACCCGGGTTCGATTCCCAGCACCCACATGGCAGCTAACAACTGTCTGTAGTTCCAGTTCCAGGCAAACACCAAGGCAAATAAATAAATAAATAAATAAATAAATAAATAAATAAATGTGTAAAAAAAAAAAAAAAAAAAAAAGAAGAATCTAGCAAGAAGCATTTGTCAAATTTTTGGCCATGGACCCATTTCCAGTGGGCCTTTGGTTAGGTGCAGCCTCGTAGGGTGGACCCTGAAAGATCTCAGGGTGAACCTGGGCCTTCTCCAAACAACTTCAAGCTGTATCTGTGGTTTTTTGTTTTGTTTTGTTTTGTTTTGTTTTGGTTGTTGCATTCACTTGTAGCTGAAAGTGACTGTGAATACCCAGTCCTCCTGCCCCATCTCCCAAATATCGGGATTACAGGCCTTGGTACCACACCTATTTTTTGTTTGTTTGTTTGTTTTGTTTTGTTTTTAAAGGCAGTGCTCCTTCTGACTCAGAGCCAGAGTAAGAAGGCCTGGCTGGTCAATGTCACCTGAGGTGTCAGAGCCCTCAACCAGCAGACCATTACCAGGCTGGCTCTGAGAGGCAGGCATACTAACAGACAGGGTTAGGGGAAGCAAGTTTCTGCTCTCACCTGGGGTTCAAGGGCTCCTCCCTAGGGGCTGCTCGGGGTGGGGCCGGGGGCCTGCCAGTTGGTGGTGGCTTTTCAGGTTCTTCAAACAACTTGGACAGTGGACAGGGAGCTTCGGTGGCAGTCGGCTTGCGGTTCCCAGACCTGCCAGAAGTACAGAACAGGTAAGATGATGTGGAGATGACGTGGAGCTTAGCTGTCCCTGCTTGTGATACCCAATATAAGCCGTGCTCACCTGTGCTCCTGGCTGCCTCGGGACACTGAAGGAGCCTTGCTTTTGGCTCCCGTCTCATCCTTATCGATGCTGATCCATTCTAGGGAAGCACGGAGAAGTAAACTTAGTGAGGACTTGGGGTCTTGGATCCTAGGAAATCAACGGGCAGTGGGAATATCTAGTCCCTTCCCAGCTATCTCAGAGTAGACCCACTCAGTCATAATGGCAGAACCTTCTAGTACCACAAGATTTCAACATGCTGCCACCCTGGGTCTGCCACTCCTACACCTGGCCCACACCATGTTACATGCCCCACACCCTGCCCAAGGGAGCCCCCACCATAGAGCCGCTCACGGGTGCCCAGGCGCTCTGTGGGCACCCGCACCTTCATGGAGCCACGGATGTTGCCTGTCTCCTCTCCACGGTGGGACAGGAAGGTCAGAAACTGCTGGGCTGTACTGCCAATCATGGATTTGAGCGCAACCACGCACTCCCCTAAAGAATAGATAGAACAGACCAGCAAATTGCCAGACCTTTCTAGGGTGCTACCTGGTTTCCTGTACCCCTGGGCACCTCTTGCCCCTCACCATAGGATTCATAGCCATCCATGGACTTGACTGTGAGCAGGAGATGCTGGTCCTGTAGGTACTCAATATCAGCCAGAATTGGCTTAAGCTGAGAAACAGAGAGGCCTGGTAAGGAGCAATGCCCTAAACACTCCACCATACCCTTCCTACAGTAATCCTGGCCCCAATCACCCTCTCCCCTAAGGCTTGATATGCTCAGTCTTAAAGACACAGCCCTGCATGGCCTTTCAAAGCATTTAACACCACTATAACTAGTTAATTTTCTGTGCCATTAGTGGACAATCCTAGATATTTATCAAAGGTTCAGGAAGTATTTATTAAACAAATAAACAAACTACAACTTGGTCCCACAGCTCCCAAAGATGCAACTCTATCTTTATTCTTACCTATGTACAAAAGCGCATGTGCATGCACACACACACACACACACACACACACACACACACACACACACACACACACACAGCCTCGCTCACCCTCCCAAGGAGCCCCACAGTGTGTTCTGCCCCTCGCTCTCTGTACCCCTCCATCAGGGCCCTTCCTATAGCCTCACCGTGGGCAGCTGGCGGGAGGACCACTGCACTTTGAGGAAATTGATGTTGTCACTGCTCTGGGCATCATTCTCAAAGCTCTTCTTGTACTCTGGGGTGAAGGTGGGAGGACCCGGCTGAGGGGCTGACCACTCTGAGCAGCCTTTGGCATCCCACTCTGTCTTGGCCCACAGCCAGCAATGGCCCCCTCTGACCTTCCAAACAGGTAGAATAGAACTCAATGAAGAACTTGGTGCGGCTGGCTGTCTTCACGATGGCTTCGATGCTCTCAAACTCAATGTAGGCCTGGTCTGAGGTCTTAGAGAGCCCTGAGGGGGGCAAGGTAAGAACTGTAAGCACAAGGGTCAGGACACTGAGCTTAGAAGAGAAAATTAGGGGCCCTGGCAGATCTGAAGATGAGGCAAATAGGAGTCTCCAGCCCTAAGTCGAGAGAGAGACATACAAACCCAAACCCAGGACAGAAAGACATGCCAAACATGAAAGGTTCATGTCAGAGGGCAGGATCAGAGAGTGCCTCTAGACGTGTCCGCCAACACCATGCCACATCTGCAGGCATGCTCAAAGCACATATGTGACAGGTGTGACAGACAAACAGCTGTGTCACACCTCCAATGAACACTAAGCTCAAGACAGCCTCACATATCATGGGTTCAGAAACATCTCTGCACCCACGTGAACACATACATGTGTGGTTGGTCAAACCCATCACACCCCTAGGCCACCATATGTGCCCCCTCCCCACACGTCTCCACATCAGGTCAGGCACCTTTCTTGGAGATGAACTGGGAAGTAACTCCAACCTCAAATGTCCCAAACACAGGAGAATGGTCACTAGTGACGATGTCATCTGTGCAACCTGTTTAGGGAGACAGAAATGTGGGCTCAAGACAACTATGTCTGCTCTCTGCACCACTTCTCAAAGGAGAGCTGAGACATCATAGCGGCCAGCCAGTGTCTCCCAACATCCATTCCCAAGGTCCTGACCATAGGAATTGCAGATGATGTGAGTTTCGGGATAGGATTTCCACAGAATCCGGTCACACCACGAAGGCACATTGGTCCGGACCTATGACAGGAGTAACAATGTGGTTAGTCCTGTCAGCTGGGAGTCTCACCATGGATCACACCCACAGCTGACAAAACCCCACTCCTCTTCGATTACTGGACCCAAGACCTGCCTTCATCCTTGGATTCCCAAAATAGCCAATATCATCCCCCAAAGGCCTCAGGGGAGCCATATAAACAGAAATAGCAATTGCAGAGATCCAGATCTTAGACATCCATCTCCTAACTCCCTGAAACCAGAGGGAGGGTAACCAGTCTATATTCTCACTCACCCCAGTTGGCTTCTGTTTGTGCCAAGCATATGTGTCCCTGGAGCCCCGCTCATAGCGGTAGGTGGGTGGGAAAGATATCTCCTCCTCACCTAAAGAGAGCAGAGGACACATGAAATCCATGGCTCCACAACCCAGGCAAATTCCAAGCCCCAAGGCCATCGCTGAACACTGCTGGGCCCTCACTCACTGAATCGAAGGAAGACTTTGTGCTTCTCCCGTTCCAGGTTGAGCTGGTCCACCCTGAGTAGGGGCTCAAATTCTCTCCTGCTGATGTAGTTCAGGATCTCCTGGAGCGCAGATACAAACGCCAGAGGCTTGCCTCTTGAGAAGAACCATGCAAGCCTCCCCATTCAATGCTCTCCTTTATGCCCCCTTCCAATGCCCACGGAGCCCTGCTGGCACCTGAATATCCATGTCTAGGCGGTAGTTAAGATCCCCAAACCAGAAAAGGTGAGTGAATCGCAGAGAGATGTCAAAGGCACTGAGCTGCCGATCACCCAGCGAGAGCAGACGTAGGATGTCTAAATAGTTCTGGTTTCGCCTGTAATGGAAGGCCAGGGCAGATATCCAGGGTTAGGAAGGAGGAACAACATAAAGGTGAGAAGTCTGTGGGGTCAGGGATGAGGGTCCCCACAGATGGAGAAAGCAGGTAAGAACCAGGCCGCAGTCAGGTGTAGACAAGGAGGCGCCTAAGAAGACTGGGGGGCGGGGGGTGTCTGAGGACAGGAATGTAGGAAGTCAAGGCCTGGTAATGAGAAAAGGGGTGGGTCTCAGGAGAATGGAAGATAGGACAAGAGACACAAGAAAGGTGTCTCTCACCGGGTAGTCTTCTCATTTCCTGAGGTGAGATGGCAGTTCACAAAGCCAAATGAGGTGCCATTGAACATGAAAGAAACACCCACAGCTCCCTTGTTCCCTGTCAGGACAAGAAAAAGAAGGCTGAAGAGGGACCACGTAAAGAGGAACCCT
>PVIH01000451.1:151287-161287 GCA_004025045.1 Sigmodon hispidus | reverse complement strand
TTGGGAATTCTAAGAAACCAGCCCACTTCTGATCCTTTTTGCCAGGCTCCTAAAAGCTTCCCGTCCCGACCCACATCCCTACCTCCCCCCAATGCCTTCTCCTGACAATGGAACCAGGATCTCTCTTCACTAGGACAATAGTTCCTCACCCAGACAAGGGCCCCAGCTGTCCCCCCTCCCACTCTGACAGCTGATCCAGCACCTGCCCCTGTCCCCTCCTTAATTAGAGGATCTGGTTAGAGGTGGCTAGGAGGCAAGACTCTTGGGATTTTCATGGGTGTAAGATGTCTGGCTTTAGCCTCACCACACTGAGTGGGCCTCTGACTTGTTGCAAAAGCTGAGGATTACAGGACCCCCTCACTCAGCAGGTCAACTATCTTGGCCAGAGTTCAGTGTCTACACTACTAGCCTTTGGAGCCCCATAATCCTTTGTCGTCTTAAGTACTGTCAAATATGTGGCAGCAATTCTAATTTCTATCAACTAAATGCCTACAGCCCCCATCCCAAGTGTGACAATCAGAAATATTCCCTGCAAGCTGGGTCAGTGTATTCCCAGAGAGGGGAAAACAGGACAGAGGGAATGGGGTTTGAGAGTGTTCTCACAAGATCTCAACACAGTAGTTAGCGCCTGATGCTTCCTACAGAGGCCCACTCAGTGTTGAACTGTGGGGTAGGGAATACAGTACAGCACTTGGATGGAAGAGGCAGGTGGATCTCTGTGAGTTTGAGGCCAGCCTGGTCTACAAAGTGAGTTCCGGGACAGCTAAGGCTATACACAGAAAACCCTGTCTCAAAAACAAAACAAAACAAAACAAAAACCCCAACCAAACCACGGCAAAACAGAAAGTACACCACTACCACATATAGCTGCCAGGTATAGCCACGGGACCAGACCAGGCCCACTCAAAAACCTGCCAAGTCTAGCTTTACACTTAGCACTCATTCATGACCAGCTAACCACAGCTCAACACTCATTCATTGATTCATAAAATTCGGGTGCTGTCCCACACAGCTTCACCCTGTTGCCTCCCCAAGTCGTCCTCTCAACATCCACTATTCCATCCGACCCCACAACCATATATAGCTACAAACTCCTAAGGAATTGCTGGGCGTCCTAACACTGGCCTCTGTGCCCCCTACTACCTACTACTAAGTGCTTTTAAAAGAACTGCACTCATGTGAAACCTGCACCTTTCCCCCAGGGCAGTCTAAGCAGGTCAGCCAGCATTTCTCCCATCACTCTGGCCCTGGGCTGAAGAACTCTGGCCCCAGGCTCTAGAAAGTGCCCTCAAACAGCAGGAAGTGCTCCCCTGTATCCTTCCTCCACGCAGCGATAAAGTCAAGGTCTCCATTCAAGGGTGGAGGCGAGGCTGCAGCCCCCCACAATCCCAGTCACCCCACTACCATCACCAACCAAGGAACACTTCAGTGTGCACCCCCGCCCTACTCACAGGACGCAGAGTGCAAAGGCCCCCGCCACGCTCTCGCTGTCTCGCACCAGGAAGCTGCCATCGCGGCCCGCCCGGGCCAGCAGCTCCTCCGCAGCAGCTCGGCTCAGGTCGCGGTGATACCAGGCAGGGGCCGGGCTGCCCAGCGCGCCCCCGGGACCCGGTGCCCCACACACAGAAGCCATGGCCCGCCTAGGGCTTAGCGCCGCCGATGCCTGCCGCCCCGCGCCATCCGCACCGGAAAGCTTGGAGTCAAGGACCCGGCCGTGCCCAAGTCCCGGGCCTGAGGATCCACCAGCCCGAACGAGCCCGAGATCGGCTCTCCACGCCTGGCCACACCGGCCGCCCCGATCTCCGCGCAGCCGTCGCCGCCAGCAACGCCGGCCCCAACTTGAAGAGAAAGAAAGAAAAGTTTGTTCAGAGGCGGCGGGGGAGGGGCAGGAGCGAAGCTAGGAACTGGCCGGTCCCCTCCCCCTCCACTCGGCCCAGGGCCCGGGCCGCCCCTGCCCCCATCCTCTGATCAAGGACGATGCCCCCACAGTCAATCCTACAGGATTCGCACCTCCCAAGCTCCGCAATTATCTTGTCCCCCCCACCCCAAGAAGATCCAGTTTCCCGTACCCGCTTCCCGGGCAATTTGCGAATCCAAGATCTCCCTGGTGAATTCAACCCTTCCAAAGATTCGCAATGAGATGACCCTTAATCCCTATAAAAGTCTGATTCTACAACACATCCTTCCTACCCTGCACCCCCATAGCTTTGCCTGATCAGGGCTCCCAAAGGAAGGCTCCAGGATGAACCTCCCCAACAAATACTCCCATCATCCAAGCGGACAAGTTCCTTGTAAGATCAGAGCCCCTTCAGACCCTAATCCCCCAAACTCCGATCGCTGACACATCTATCTCACAAGACCCCCTTCCGATGAGATCCGACAACCCCTCCCCACCTGCACACGCACGAGGTTCAAAATCCTCAAATCCTCACGCACCGATCCCCGCAGGCCCTCCAGCCTGGCAGGACCCTTCCCCCATCTCCCCAAGTTCCCTGGCACCACGCCCCACACCCGCAGGCCCAGGTTCTGCAGTCCAGATCAGGAGGACCCCCTAGACCATCTAGAAAAAAGTTCCCTAAAGTCCCAGTGCCCCATCCGCCTAGCGCAGGCCCCACCTCCGGAGAGACTCCGGTGACTTCTAGCCGGGGAAAGCCGTCCTGGACTCCCCGAGGCCACTTAAGATGGCCCTCCGCCGCCACCGCGTACCCCGCGCCTTCCGCCCCGCCCGAGCCCCGCCCCCGGAGCCGGGGCTGCCCCCGCGCCCCGCCTCGCTCGCCCGCGTCCGGGTCCCAGCGCCGCACGCCCGCACAGTGACCTCGGGCCAGTCTTAGCTCTTCCCTGCTTCTGAGCTTCCCGCTCTCGACTACCGGGGTAACGTTCTGAGAGCGGACTCACTGGGGCTCAGCCCGTAAAGCTCGGGGCCTGGCACGCTGCGGGCGCTCCCGAACGGCGGCTATTTTTATTATTAATTAAGGAGTAAAGAAGGTGACAGCTGTGTAAACTGTAAAGCGCGACTGGGGACTGAACGGGTATTATTAGCACCGCCTCCGCCCCGGCTACTCCCTCCAAGTCAACAAACTTGCCACTCGGTGGGCCAGGTGCGAGCAGGGAGCTCCGGAGAGCCGGGTTGCTACGACCTCCCATCCACCCACCCCAGGGGCGGAAAGGGGGAGCGGCTGGAGAAGCTGGGGCGGAACCCAAACGCAGCTCTGACCCGCCCCGTTTCCCCCCCTAAAAAAAGACCTGGATGGTGGCGGCGTCTCCAGGGATTTCTCTTCCTGCCCCGCCCCGCTGCCCCCTGGCTCCTTAAAGGCGCAGGCCTCTAGCCGGTCGCCTACAGCCACCAACTCCTGGGAGACTGTCGCAGCATCCCTTTAACCTAGGAGAGAACTTTCGCTTTGGTGAAATGAACCTGTTGACCGAGTCTAGGATCAGCTCTAAGGAGTTTCCTCTGTTTCCAGGGTGCGTTGACTTAACCCAGCTGGAACAAAGCCTAGGAAATAAAGAGCAGGTCTGTAGGGGCCTTCCAGACCAGATTGATTCAGTAATAGAGATCCTCTAACCACCTACCTGTTTCTCTGGTCCTGCCAAGGCTTAAACAAAAACACTTAGCCTCCAGTCTGTATCCAACTTCTCTTGCCCCTTTGGCATGAGGGACTCAGATATGCCTCTTGTCAGGGAGCACCTTGGTGTTGTGGGCAGACTAGGCAATGTGGGCTCTAGCCCCAGCTACTGGTGTGTTGGTCTCAGACCCGTGCAAAGCCCAGGGTAACTGTGGTAGGGATATGTAGACAAAGACATCCCCAAGGGAGGAAGGGAGAGCACGGGAGATCCAGAAATCAACCCAAGCCCAGATTCTGGAGATGTGCAATGACTAAGCACGCCTAAGATCTTACTTGCCCAAGCCTGTAATCAGGGCAGAAGCAAGCTCTCTACCCAGTTGTAAACAGCTTTCTTGGTCTAGAGTTCCAGACCACCCAAGACTACATAAGAGATCAGGCCTCAAAGAAAGACCAAAGGAGGAGGAGGAGAAAAATCTGTAACAACCCTCCAAAATCAATATATTTACAGTTCCCTGAGAGGACAGACATGCTGAAGAGAGGGTCTTTGGGGTGAAATGGCTTAGCATGAAACAGTGCTTTTTGGAAGTCTGAAGACTTGCGTTGAATCCTAGGGACCCGCCTTGTGGTGGAAACAGAGAGCTTCATAGCTGTACCTAGGCACCCACGCAGCCGCACACAAACACGTGCACACACCCAGAATAAATACAAAGGTAACTTAAACCAAGGTCAGAGGCTTCTTCTACCCCTGGGAATCCTGTAAAGGTCAAATGCTAGCTTGCATTTCCTCTGCATCCTCCAGATAATCTTCCTAAGGGACTCTGTTCCTCTTCGAGGGGCCCAAGCCCCGTCTCTCTACATCATGGTAGGCAGTGTGAAGTTTCCCGCCTTCCAGAACCTTTGCTGGATTCCTATTTCCAGCTTTCCTATTGCAAGCTGAGTGCAAAGCTAAACAGACTCATAGGAGGAATAGAGGGATATATTTTTTAGTCTCTTATCTCCCATGTTGGTCTCAAACTCTCCATGTAGCCAAGGATGACCCAGAACTTATCTTCCTGCCTCCTCCTCCCAAGTGCTGGGATTGCAGGCTTCACCAGCACCCCTCAGGATAGAACCTAGGGCTTCAGCATGCTAGACAAGCATTCTTCCAGCTGAGTTACATTCTCAGCCCATGAGGAAATAATGTTTAGGAAATATATAAATAAGAAATCCTGGGCTAGAGAGATGGCTCAGAGGTTAAGAGCACTGACTGCTCTTCCAGAGGTCCTAAGTTCAATTCCCAGCAACCACATGGTGGCTCACGACCATCTATAATGTCATCTGGTACCCTCTTCTGTATACTGTATACGTAATAAATAAATCTTAAAAAAAGAAAGAAAGAAATTCTGAATCTGCCTCTCACTTGGGGCCCCGGAAGCAACTAGATTCCTACAGACTACTAATGTGTAGACACTTAGTTCATTCATCTTCTTGGAGTAGGGAAATAATTACAAACTTTTATATAGTGACAAGGAGCATTCAAACACTCTATTTGTTCTGACCCAAAAAGATCTGTCCCCACCCACCCACAAACTCAATGACTACAATGCATTAGACCCAGATGTGTCACAGATTTATTAGAAATGACTGTGTAGGAACCACAAGCCCATCATGGAGCAAGAATCTGGGTGGTAGAGGAGTAGAAAGAAGTATGCTTAAGACATCCTCATTCTTAGAGGAGCTGAACCGAGCCAGCTTCGGGTAGACAGAGGAGACGTCTAGAGAGAATGCTGGCCTCAGCCAAGGAGCCGCAGTGACAGCATTGGGACCAGGCTGGGTACAAGAAGCACCACTGAATGGGGAGCAGCCCTAGATGCCACAAGGGAAGCATAGAATTTCACCACCTCCTCATTGGGATTGCCCTGAGTTGAGTCAAACCACATCTGGATGCAGCGGCCGCTCCCTCTGCTGTAGTTGCTGACCTTGTAGGAGTGACTCCAGAGGCCCTCACAGAGGCTGGCTGGTGTGGGGAAATAGTACTGAAATGTGTTGCAGGCTGCAGTGTCTGGGCACTTATTAATGCCTGCAGGCAGAATCACGATAGGCACAGACATTCAGCTCTAGGGTCAAAACTAACCCCAGAAATCTTTAATCTTTTTTCCAAACCCTAACTTCATCTTTTTACCCCTAGGCCCTTACCTGAGGTCCAGTCCCAGCCTTTATGCCAGTCTGTCTTACAGGTAGAGGAGGTGAGACATGCTTCCCACCACTCCTGACAGTCCTCTTTGCATAAGGGAACATTCAGGATTCGCTCCTTGCGCCAGCTCTGGTCCACCTGCATAGAGGGGATGTTGGCAACTATAGCTGAAAAAGAGTGAGCCCACAGTAGCCGTTCCTGGAGCACTCATACCTGCTGGATCCAAGGCCCCAGGTTAGGGGAGCACTCATACAGACAGGTGTCTTGGATGAAGTGCCGTTTGCACTCTGGTGTCATCTTGCCGCAGTGATCCCAGTTGAAGTTGTACAGACGGGAGCTGTCTTTGTGTATCTCCTGGCTGGTGTTAACTGAGCAGCAGGCGTTTTTCTTCCATGGCCTACACTGTGGGAGAGACACAGGGCTGAGTCTCTCTATCCTACTCCGGCAGGCAAATCAAAAGATAGAGCATCAAATCTTTGGAACTGGAGATAAAGGTAGTTGTGTGAACCCTTCAGTTCAGTCTTCCACAATAGCAATAAATACTCTTTTTTATTTATTAAAGATTTATTTATTATGTATACAGTGTTTTACCTGCATGTATATAAAAAATAATTGCCATGTATACCAACACATATACATATGTATTGTATATATTTATTTATATATATATATATCAGTGCTCCTAGGATAGACATAGTAATCAATAATAAACTGAACTGTTAACAATGAAATAAATAAGTACAAAAAAAATTTTTGTTTTCTTGCTTGCTTGTTCTTGAGGCAGGGTCTCAAAAGCCTGGCTGGCCTGGAACTCAATTTGTAGACCAAGCTGGCCTTGAACACATAGAGATCTTTTAGTCTCTGCCTCCTGGCTTTAAAGGTGTGTGCCAGGTTTTTGTATTTGTTTTTTAACTTTAGATTTCTTTCCAAAATATAAAAGAAGATTTAAACATATTTGTTACAAAAAGGCCACAGTGTATTTTCATCTGTTGGCATAAGTGCTTGTAACCATGTGACTTGTGGTCCTCACACCTATGGTTCTCATAGAGAGCCTTCCCACTTCCTTATTTGGCCTTGTGGGAATCGAGGGTAGAAACCATCTCCACCGTGGTCTCTCACCCTCTAGATTTCTTCCTAGTCCTACCAGAACCCTACCGTAAGAGCTGGCTGTGTCTAACTTCTGTGGGTCCCTGTGCTTCCGTGGGCCCTTATTTGAGGGATTATTATCACATGGCTTCTAATTAGAGGCCTCTAAAGATCACTGCATCATTGCCACAACTGTAGCCTCTTCTGGGGAGAAACCTCAGAAAATCACCTCACCCACTCCACCATGTCATCTCCAGGAGCAAGAGCTCAGGGTGTGGAAGTGTCCACCTGCTGCTCACCATACCCAGCCTGACTTCCTCCCTGACAACGTTATTCCCATCAGAACCTGGTCATGCAGCTTGTCCTCTGGGCCTGGCTTTGTCTTGTGGTGCTTGGCATCCATGCAAACGTTGAGCAGGTCTGCTCTGTCCCGGGCACTGCATGTGGTGGCTATGCAGACCAAAAGCAGGAGTGCTGTCTGTTTCCAAGCCATGTCTTTCTGTCTGGATGTAGAGAGCTGTGGTTAGGGAGACCTAGATCCTTGTGGGTGCTTCATTCCTTCCTTGTCTCAGACGCTCTGTCTCTACAGATAAAGTCAGACCCTGTTTCTTCAGCACTCAGACTCTGAGGCTCCCTGTTGGAATAGAGATCAGCAAGAATGCTCTCTTACTCCATGGTATGGGAAGTTTATAAAAGGAGCTGGGCTTCCCAAGCTAGAAGAGATGTAATGTGATGCCCTATGCCCTCATCTTTCCAGACTTTATAACATGGAGTTAAATAGTTCAGGTATCTGGCTGCTTGATGCCTTGAAAAGGGCAGGGACACACAGATCCTTCATTCTGTCACAAGCAAGTTCTCAGGACTCTATCAGCTGGGTCATCGTGTCAGCCTAGAAATCCTGTTAGCCCTGGGGTAGATGATGACCCAGCCCTGTTGCCTTCTCCAGACTGACAGCAGGATGGAGTGGCCTGACCTTCAGGACGGTATTTGGTTAGAGGGTATAGAAATGGAAAAAATGATACTTCTTTTTTTTTTATTTAAAAACTTTATTTATTATTTATTTATGTGCCTTGGTGTTTGCCTGGAACTGGAACTACAGACAGTTGTTAGCTGCCATGTGGGTGCTGGGAATCGAACCCGGGTCCTCTGGAAGAGCAGATGGTGCTCTTAACCACTGAGCCATCTCTCCAGCCCCAAAGTGATACTTCTTAAGGCTTTACTTCCTCAGTCTTTTCCTTCCTTGTTCTCTGAACGCCATTCTGCCCTGCACCCTCTCCTCACGCGGCTTCTGTGGCAATCCTAAACCTCTCAAAGAAGCACACACATACAATACAAATTCAGCTGCAATTGGCCAGCCACACATGTCTATAATCCCAGTACATGGAAGAAAGGGATGAGGCAGAGGAATTGTGGGTTTTAGACCAGTCTGGGCTACAGAGTAATAACTCTCCCACCCCGAAGTAATGACCTAAAGACCCGAAGGACAATATAAAAGTCTCTCTTGGGCTGGCGTTTTGTCCTATTGACAGTGTCCTTGGCTTTGCAGAAGCTTCGCATTATTGGGTCAGTGGGACCATAGGACTGTCTGCTCCCTGCCCAGGGAGGGGATGGGGAGTTTCAGAGAAGAAAAATGACCAGATGTGGTGGGAGGGGGAAGAGACCTTGAATAAGGATATACAGGGATGGAAAAAAAAAATTCAGAGGGAAAGATGATCACAAAGAAAATATATGTGTAGCAATCTTATTTGTATTTCCACCCTTGATAAGCCATGCTTATGATTCTTATCCTCTGTATAGTTATTGTTAACTCTTCTGCATTTTAAATTCTTTTTACTGTTTTTTTTTCTTGATAAATACAAAATAAAGAAGAAAAAAAAAAAGTCTCTCTTGGGGCTGACAAGATGAATTAGCATGTAAAGACACTTGCCACCAAGCTGAATGACCTGAGTTCAGTCCCTGGAAGCCATGTGGGTATCAGTAAAGAACTGACTCCCCACATACACACACACACAGACACATTACATCATCTCTACATACATACACATACAGACACCTTATATAATCCCCACATACATACTTACATAACTACATCAATCAATAATTGTGAGAAGTTTTAGAAGATTTTAAAATGCATACATGCATACACACATACATACTTTTTTAATATTTATTTATTTATTTATTATGTATACAGTATACGGAAGAGAGTACCATATGTCATCATAGATGGTTGTGAGCCGCCATGTGGTTGCTGGGAACTGAACTCAGGTCCTCTGGAAGAACAGTCAGTGCTCTTAACCTCTGAGCCATCTCTCCAGCACCCCACACATACATACTTATGTAAATGTCCCCTTGTTAGAGCCGACTAGACAAACACTCAGGTCACAGGAAGAACCTGGTAAACGTGATGGTCCTTTCTCTGCTCGCCCCCACCTTCACCTCCCACCAATCACTACAGATCTGTTCCTTTAGGCCCAGCCAGTGAAGCACTAAAGAGCTGCTAATGGAGACAAGGCCCTTCTTGTCCCTCCGCATCTCTGCATGCACCAATACTTTGTGAAACTTACTTCCTGAGACAAGTTGTTTGCTCGGTTTCTTCTTCAAGTCATTCACCTTCCTCACAGAAACCAGAATGATCTGTCTCGGTTTTCTTTCTTTCTTTCTCTCTTTCTTCCTTTCTTTCTTTTTCTTATTCTTTTTTTTTTTTTTTTTAAAAAAGAATTTATTTGTATTTTATGTGCATTGGTTTTTTGTTTTGTTTTGTTTTGTTTTTTGCCTGCATATACATCTATGTGAGGGTGCCGGATCCTCTGAAACAGGAGTTACAGACAGTTGTGAGCTGCCACATGGGTGCTAGGAATTGAACCTGGGTCCCCTGCAAGAGTAGTCAATGCTCTTAACAGCTGAGCCATCTCTCCAGCTCCTCTCCAGCCCCTTCTTGATCTTTTTTTTTTTTTTGCTTTTTGGTTTTTTTGTTTGTTTGTTTGGTTGGTTTTTTTTTTTTTTTTTTTTTTTTTTTTTTTTTTTTTTTTTTTTTTTTTTTTTTTTTTTTTTTTTTTTTTTTTTTTTTTTTTTTTTTTTTTTTTTTTTTTTTTTTTTTTTTTTTTTTTTTTTTTTTTTTTTTTTTTTTTTTTTTTTTTTTTTTTTTTTTTTTTTTTTTTTTTTTTTTTTTTTTTTT
>PVIH01000451.1:0-151187 GCA_004025045.1 Sigmodon hispidus | reverse complement strand
CTGTGAAGCCGTGGCTAGCCTGGAACTTGCTATATTGCTATATAGATCAAGCTGACCTTGAACTCACAGAAATCCTCCTTCCTCTGTCTTCCGTGTGCAGGTATGTGCCTCCAGACATGGCTTCTTTTTTATTTTATTTTCCTTTCAGCAGAACTAGTCAAGGACCTCAGGATCTTGATCATACCAGAACAGAGCTCTACCACTGAGCTACATTTCCGTTGCAGAGATTTTAGGTTTATTTTTAGTTTAATCATAGGTAGGTAAGTATATCTACATGTGGGTATGCGCATTTGAGTGCAGATGCCTATGAGGGTAAGAGAAGTGTCCCTTCTTTGCACAAGCCTGCCAAGACCCCCAAAGCCTTCGTCATCCTTCCCACTTGGAAGATCTTACCTGAATGTCCTGAGCTTCTGGGAGCACACACAGGAGCGTCTGAGTTGGCCTGTCCCTAGGCTAGAAACAGATCAGACCCTGGGAAGTCTCCAGTCTTTCTCAACAGCCCGGCACAGAAGACTTGGTAAGCACAAAATGAGATATGCCGACTCATCACTTCTGCTCTTCCCTTTCTGGCAGATCCCACCCTCGTAGGGCCCTTGAGTCATTCAGTCTCCTCTCTGCTGATTTCATTCATCTCTTCATTTTCTGGTTTTGTTTTCTTTTTTTCGAGACAGGGTTTCTCTGTGTAACAGCCTTGGCTGCTCTGGAACTCTCTTTGTATGCAAAGCTAGCCTTGAACTCACAGAGATCTGCCTGCCTTTGCCTCCTGAGTACTGGGATTAAAGGCATGTGCCACCATGCCCAGTTCTCTTTATTTTTAAAACAAAACAAGTACTTTTGTGTTAACTTATAGACATGTGTCATGTGTATGTTGGTATCCATGGACACCAGAAGAGGGCTTGAGACCCCCTGGAGCTGGAGCTAGGTGGTTGTGAGCCATACTGAGTGCTAGTAATCAAATTCTTTTTTTTTTTTTTTAAACTTTATTTATTATTTATTTATTTATTTGCCTTGGTGTTTGTCTGGAACTGGAACTACAGACAGTTGTTAGCTGCCATGTGGGTGCTGAGAATCGAACCCGGGTCCTCTAGAAGAGCAAACGTTGCTCTTAAACACTGAGCCATCTCTCCAGCCCCTAGTAATCAAATTCTAGTCCTATGGAAAAGTAGGAAGTGCTCATAACCGCGGAAGCCTCCCTCCAGGCCCTTTTCTCTTGTTGATTCACTCACTGCAGGATTCACACACTCAACATCCATCAGTACACTCGGCTGCCCATTCCTGAGGGAACCTGAAGTTCGTACGTATGTCAGGTGGCTCTTAGGATAAGGATAACTGGATGGAGATAAACCCAGTCTAAGAAGAAATCAGGATATAAATAAGGTCATGCCAATGGGGCCCGGTAAGAAAAACACCCTTTTAAAAGCTTTCAGAAGTTAGTAGGCCTTACCAAGTTGTAATTAGCTCCCCCAAAACATTTTGAGAATTATACATGTAAAAGCCTGCATAGGCTTAAATGAAAGTGAACACAGGAATAAGCTGACAGATCTTTCCTAGTATACAGAAGAACATAAATTGTCTTTAGTCTGATAATAACAATATAGCAACAATTTTTAAAGATTTATTATTATTGGGTTTTTGAGACAGGGTTTCTCTGTGTAGCACTGGCTGTCCTGAAACTCAGAGATCCACCTGCCTGTAGTCAGATTTTTCTATCCTGCCCAGCCAGTCCCCATAGCCACTTAGTCCCAAATAAATACACAGAGGCTTATAGTAATTACAAGCGGTTTGGTCTATGGCTCAGGCTTATTACTTGCTAACTGTTATACTTTAAGTTAAAGGATATTTCTATTTTTATTTAGCCACATGGCTTGGTAATTTTTTGCTCAATGCAGCATTCTCATCTTGCTTCCTCTGTGTCTCTTTGTCATCTCTTGCTCTGTTTTTCTGCTTCCCAGAATTCTCCTAGTCTGGTTGCCTCGCCTCTACTTCTTGTTTAGCTACTTGACCAATCAGCATTTTATTAAACCAATATTTACAGTGACAAATATTTACAGTGTACAAAAGCGTAGTCCCACAGCACCTGCCTCTGACTCCCCAGTGCTGGGATTAATGGTGTGTGCCATCACCACCTGGTTATTCTTATTTTATGTGTCTGAGTATTATGCCTATATAAATGCCTTTAGTGCTCTCAGAGACCAGAAGAGGTGTAGGATCCCCTGGAACTGGAGTGAGAGATGGTTGTGAAGTGACATGCAGGTGCTAGGGATCCAACAGAGCTCTCTGCAAGAGCAGCAAGTGCTCCTGACCTGTTAAAACTACATGGATTATTTTTTTAAAGATTTATTTATTTATTCATTCATTCATTTATTATGTATACAGTGTACAGAAGAGGGCACCAGATGTCATTATAGATGGTTGTAAGCCACCATGTGGTTGCTGGGGATTGAACTCAGGTCCTCTGGAAGAACAGTCAGTGCTCTTAACCTCTGAGCCATCTCTCCAGCCCCCAAAACTACATAGATTATTAGTGGTCATTTGGGTCACTTCAGAGCCCAGTCTCTGTACCCTTTTCATCCTGTAGAACTGAGACTCTACAACTAGCCCTGGAGGCAGGCCCATATAGTGACAGTTATTCCCAGTCTAGGCTGCCAAGTGAGTTCAAGACCAGCACCGGAAACTTAGTGAAGCGCTGTTTCAGCATGAGCTCCCAGAACTCACCAAGTGGAAGTGGACTGAGCTGACTCTGCCTCCCCAGTGTTAGAATTATAAGCATTCACCACAACACTCATTTTTTTTTTCTTATCAAGAGATGAAATTCAGGTCTTTAAACCTTTTTAAAAACATTATAAAAATTAATTAAATAAATAATAATAATGTAATTTGGCAATTCTGTATCAAACTGCTCTCTCCACAGAGTTTGTGGCTGTTGTGTGTGGGCTTTTGTTGATGTTGTTTTCGTTGTATTTCAAAACAGTGTCTCATTAAGTAGCCTAGTCTAACCTCAGACTTAAGATCTCTTGTCTTGGCCTTTTGAATGCTGGGATTTCAAGCATGTTCTACCTGGATGGCAAGTTGTAGCTGTTTATTTGGTGATTTTCATAGAATAATTCTGTAAAATCAATTTTTCTTGGCCTGTGAGCTCACTGAGGTTTCTGCTTGGTTAACTTAGAGGTTAACTAATGACAGACCCAGCAATTCCTTGTTTGCCTTGAACCAATAAGCTTCTCCCCCTTCCTGGAGGGGCTCAGCATGATAGCTGGGCCAGCTGTTTCATGTTCAGTTTGCTCTGCCTTTGCCTTACTTTCAGACAGCACCATGGTGCTGCCACAGTGATGCCATCAGGACCCTGGAAGGTCCCAAGCCTTCCCTAGACATTCGAGTTAGTGAATCTCTGTGGACTTCTAGATCCCCAAGGTTGTACCAGGGCTTTTCTTTTTTTTTTTTTTTTCCCCCCCTGTACCAGGGCTTTTCAAAGGGCCTATACACATCTCCTTCCCTTTAAGTCTTTTGGTTAAGCCTCGTGTTTACATTATCCTTCCTCCTGCCTTTGACAGCTGGAAGGTCTAACAATTTGTTGCTGATGATTTGTGCAAACACTATAGTATTTTTTTTTTTACCATGTGAGCCACATATAGGGTCAAATAAAGACTAGCCCTGTGGATGGTAACTACTCTTATTTATTTATTTAACTTTATTTTTACTTATTTTGAGACAAGATTTCATTATATCACCCAGGCTGGCCTCTAATCCCCAAGTCCAACCAATCCAGTAGCTAGGACTCTGTGCACAGGCCATGGCTCCTAGACTGAATGAGACCTTTAAAGGGGACATCCAAGTGAGTTAAGAGCATAAACTGTTCACAGATAGGGCTTTGGGGAGACTCTAAGCCCATTCTGCCCCCTCTAGTGGCTGCCAGGATTTTGATTTTCACAGCTACAGTAGGGAAACTTGATTTTGAAAGCTTGTACTGTGTAGTTGAGTTTCCAAAAAAACAAGTAAAAATGCCACACAGATCACTGCTCCTAGTGAGATTCAGCCTGCCTGCCTGCCTGCCTGCCTGCCTGCTTGCTTTTATTTAAGATTTGAAAAGTTTTTTGGGTTTTTTAAAATATTTATTTTTATTTTATGTGAATTGGTATTTTGCCTGCATGTATAACTGTGTAAGGGTGTCAGATCTTGGAATTACAGATAAGTGTTAGCTGCCATGTGGATGCTGGGAATTGAACAGAAGAAAAAACAGTGCTCTTAACCGATGAGCCATCTCTCCAGCCCAAGATTTGAAAAGTTTTTATGTAGCTGTGTGTGTGCCTGAGTGTGTACATATGTAGCACAAATTCCTGGTACTGATTTCTGCCTCAGATGCTTTCTCTAGCTATGATAAAGACCATGACCAAAAATGACTTGATGAGGCTGGAGAGATGGCTCCACAGTTGAGAGCATTGGCTGCTCGTCCAGAGGACCTGGGTTCAATTCCCAGCACCCACGTGGCAGCTCACAACTGTCTGTATCTCCAGATCTAGGACTTCTGACACTCTCACACAGACATACATGTAAGCAAAGCACAAATGAAACAAAAACTCATCTTTTTTTTTTTTTAAATGTCATTTGGGCATGTTCTTTCTTTTTTTTTTTTTAAATTCTTTTTTTTTTTTTTTTCTAAACTTTATTTATTAGCCTTGGTGTTTGCCTGGAACTGGAACTACAGACAGTTGTTAGCTGCCATGTGGGTGCTGGGAATCGAACCCGGGTCCTCTGGAAGAACAGACGTTGCTCTTAACCACTGAGCCATCTCTCCAGCCCCACAAAAACCCATCTTCTCTTCACAGTGTCCATCTTCCATCATGATGGAAGTCCGGGAAGGAACAAAGGCAGAAACTGGAGCTGAGACCATGAAGGAGTGCCTCTTGCTAGCTTGCCCTCCATGGCTTGCTCAGCCTCCTTTCACACACAACCCAGGACCAGCAGCCCAGAGGCGGGACTATGGACAGTGGGCTGGGCCCTCAGGCTTCAATCACTGACCAAGAAAATGCCTCACAGACTTGCCTGCGGGCCAATCTAGCAGAGGCATTTTTTAAATTCAAGTTCCCTCTTCCCTGATGACTCTGTCTTGTGTTAAAGTGACAAAAACCAAAACAGCACAACTGGCTGCTTGTCAGCTTGACAGACAAAGACACCATTATTAAATCATAGCCTTTTGTTTCCCTTGGGACCATGCTCTTATATCAGTATCAAATACAAAACATAGTATAACTTTAAAAGTCCCGTGAAATCTCTAAAAACTCAATCTTTTTAAAATATCCAAAAATTGGGCTGGAGAGATGGCTCAGAGGTGAAGAGCACTGGCTGCTCTTCCAGAGGTCCTGAGTTCAATTCCCAGTAACCACATGGTGGCTCACAACCATCTATGATGACACCTGGTGCCCTCTTCTGTATAATGTATAATAAATAAATAAATATTTTTTTAAAAATCCAAAAATTTCTCTTAAAACCCAAACTATTTTAACTATGGGTTCCTATGGAAAAAAATAAATTACATACTTTTTATTCTAAGAGAGATGAACCAAGGCAGTCACATTAACCACTGAGACATCTCTGCAGCCCCCAGCTATATATTTTATTTTAATATTTTTGAGATATGTGTATATACATATATATGTGTGTGTGTGTGTGTATCTTGCCTGCATGTATGTGTGTGGATCACATGTATGCCTGGTGCTCTCAGAGGTTAGAAAAGGGCATCAGATGCCCTGGAACTGAAATTAAATGATTTATTTATTTTTATTTTATATGCATTGGTAGTTTGCTTGCATATATGTCTTCCTCTAGAAGTGGAGAGAGAGACAGTTGTGAGCTGTCGTGTGGATGCTGGGAATTGAACCCGGGTCCTCTGAAAGAGCAGTCATTGCTCTTAACCACTGAGCCATTTCTCCAGCCCCGGAACTGAAATTATAGATGGTTGTGAGCCACTGGGAACCAAACCAGGATCCTCTGGAAGAGCAACCAGTGCTCTTTACCACTATTATCTCTATTATCCAGCCCTAAGATATTCTTTTTTTTCATACTTATTTATTATGTATACAGTATATAGAAGAGGATAGCAGACGTCATTATAAACTTTTATTTATTTATTTATTTATTTGCCTGGAACTGGAACTATAGACAGTTGTGAACTGCCATGTGGGTGCTGGGAATCGAACCCGGGTCCTCTGGAAGAGCAGACGGTGCCCTTAACCGCTGAGCCATCTCTCCAGCCCCGCAGATGTCATTATAGATGGTTGTGAGCCACCACGTGGTTGCTGGGAATTGAACTCAGGACCTCTGGAACAACAGTCAGTGCTCTTAACCTCTGAGCCATCTCTCCAGCCCCACTAAGATATTCTTAAGCAGGGTTTCCCTATGCAGTCCTAGTTGGCCCAGAACTCTCAATGTTCAGGCTAGCCTGGAACTCATGGACATTCACTTGTCTCTGCCTCCACCATTCCTGGCTCCCCCCGACCATTTTCATAAGTTTTCATTAATTTTGAGGATTTTGGAAAATCTGACATTGACCCTGGCCAGGGTTCTTGCTGCTTTGAGAGAGGAACAGATTCTCAGGTGTCCTTCCTCTGCCTTCTAGGAGCACTGGCTCACATCATCACTTCTATTTTAAGAAGTATAAAGCTTTAAATGATATCGGTCACCCAGAGTGTAGTCTATTCTTAACATGAAGAAATAAAAGTGTTTTTTTTGTTTCCTGTGTGTGTTTTCCCCTGACTACAGCTTTTCATGTCCTTACTCAACCTAAAAGTGAACTTTCACTTCTCAGTCTGGTATTTTTTTTTTTTTTAATTTTAGATTTATTTATTTATTTAATACACACTAGTGTTTTGCCTGTATGTATGACTGTGTGAGGGTGTCAGGTCCCCTAGAACTGGAGTTACAGACAGTTGTTAGCTGCCATGTGGATGCTGGGAATTGAACTCGGGTCCTCTGAAAGAGCAGTCAGTGCTCCCAACCACTGAGCCATCTCTCCAGCCCCTCAGTCTGAATCCAGTGGGAGGGTTCTTTATTTCTTCTGGAGACCTTACTTTTTTCTTTTTGCTTATTTGTAGTACTAGGGATTAAACTCAGGAACCTGAGTTGGTTAAGCCAGCACTCTACCACTCAACTGGAAACAGTCATTTGTTTTGAGATACAGCACACCTTTAATCCCAATACTCAGGAGGCAGAGATAGGTGGATGTCCATGAGTTTTAAATCATCCTGGTTTACACTATGAGTTCCAGATAGCCAGAGCTACATGGAAGGAGCCTCGAGCCCCAACAAACAAACAGATAAGTGAATTTTGGGCTGGAGAGATAGCTCAACCGTTAAAGGCTAGGCTCACAACCAAAAATATAAGATAAGTGAATTTTATATGCGAGGGTATGTATGTGCATATCAGTGCATTGTTTGGGTGTGCATGCGTCTCAACACATGTGAAGGTCGAGGGTAACTAATAAGAATTAGTTGTGTTCTTTTACTGCATTGGTTTCTAGATGTCAAACTGAGATCATTGAGAATGAGCAAAGGCTTTAAAAGATACTGTATCAATAGTATAGTCAAGGGCTGGAGTGATGGCTCAGAGGTTAAGAACACTGACTGTTCTTCCAGAGGTCCTGAGTTCAATTCCCAGCAACCACGTGGTGGCTCATAACCTTCTATGATGACATCTGGTACCCTCTTCTATATACATAACAAATAAATAAATCTTTAAAAAAATAAATAACAATGACTACAGTCAAAACTAGACAAACTTTTGTCTTCCAAGATGAGGTGGCCTTTATTCAGAATAATAACACAGTTGAAGCATCTACCACACCAAAAAAATCACCTTGTACTTCACAGACTCTGATTAGCTTACACCAAAAATTTGTTCCCACATGGCACAGGACTTGGAATTAATAGGTGTAACTGACATGTTCTTTTTTAAAATATTTATTTATTATGCATATAGTTTACAGAAGAGGGTACCAAATCTCATCATAGATGGTTATGAGCCACCATGTGGTTTTGCTGAGAATTGAACTCAGGTCCTCTGGAAGAATGGTCAGTGCTCTTAACCTCTGAGCCATCTCTCCAGCCCCAACTGACATGTTCTATAGTTTTAAATTACTTAGTCTATATCTAAACCCTGCCCTGTCCATTATGGCCAGAATGTGGAGTACCTTCTAGCAAAGCAAGAAACCCTATCTCAGTCAAAAAACAAAAATAAAGATCTAGAAGTGCTCATTCCTATTAGGTGGCTTTTCATATAAAGTAAAAAATTTGGCTGTGACTGTGGGTCTTCCTAGGTATAAAAAGGTACCCCGTGTGTGTTCACATGTAAGGGCTTAGATGGTGACTACTAATTTTATTGCTAAGCTAAATAAAAAAAAATTGTGCATGTATGGTTGTTTTGCTTGCATATTTGTCTGTGCACTGGGCGCATGCAATGGCTGCAGAAGCAAGTGGGCAATGGATTGGGTGCTAAGAACAGAAGCAGGGTGTGGTGGCAGACAGTTGTAACCCCAGCACACAAAAAGCAAACTCAAGACTGCAAGTTCAGCTTAGAATTTAATAAGCTGATTAAACTGGATGAGAAGACTAAGCTTTTCGTCTTCTTCCTCTTTTTTTTTTTTTTCTTTCTTTTTGATTTTTGGTTTTTCAAGATAGGGTTTCTTTGTGTAGCTTTGTCTGACTCTGCCTCCTGAAGCACTCACTGTACCACCGAAGGCATGTACCATCATTACCCAGCTTCAACCCTATCTTTGTTTCAAAAGTTTAAAAAAAATGCGCCACCACTGACCTGTAAGGACAGTAGGTTTATGCTGTCACATCCCAGTAAACATTCCTGTCTCTCTCATGCCAGTTTTCAGGTTCTTTGCTTTGTTTTGATATGAGGGTTTGATTGTTTGTTGAGACAGCGTTTCTCTGTATAGCCCTGGCTGTCCTGGAATTCACTCTGTAGACTAGACTAGCCTTGAACTCAAAGATCCACCTGCCTCTGCCTCCAGGATGAAAAGCAAGCCCTGGGATGGAAGGCTTGGACCACCAATGCCTGGCCTCTTTTCACTCTGATACTGGAAATTAATAGGCTGCCCGAGCCATCTGATGCCATCAATAGGTGGTTTCTCTTCTCTTGTCTATCTAAAGATTCCTCCCACAGTTTACTGACAGGAAACAGATTAACATTGCTGTCTTAAATTAACACTTGGATGAGTCAAACTCTTTGAGGCCTGAGACTTGGGTTTCCAGAAAACTTCCAGCCTCTGGGCAGAAGACATGGAGATGCTTACTCGAGAAATAATTTTAAAAGAATGAGTCAAGTTAATTAGAGAGATGTCATTGTGGTTCTGATCCTGTTATTTTGGGTAAGGTACTTCATACACATACATGTACATATTTTTTTGATTAGTCTTTCTCTCCTCTGCGATGCCCCCAGCTCTGTTCCATAACCCTCAATTTAGCAGGCTATACCTGTGCCAGCTAGAATAAACATTCTTTTTCAAAAAGTCCTTGGTCAGTGGGCAACTCCTCTAAACGTCTCAACTGGATTTGTCTATAGCCTGCTCTGAGAACAGGGTTCTTCCTGGACTAATTACCACCCTGCCCCACTTGTCTTAATTGCCACCACCACCACCCCACCCCAGGCCTCTTTCTCATTTTTTGAAACAGGATCTCACTATATAGCCCTGGCTGCCCTAGAATTTACTACACAGACCAGGTTGTCCTCAAATTCAGAGACTAGGCTGCCTCTGACTCCCCTTCAATCTGGTTCCCAGGCTAGGATGGTGACCAATGGGGTCCTGCAGCTTTTCATGTTGATACAGCCATTTGTAGGTTCACAGAGCTAGCCCTTCTCAGCAACATCCCGCTGAGATGTTAAATTAGTAACCTGGAGATAAAGAGAGAGCGGCTGGCTCAATGTTCAAAGGTGCTCCTGCTCTGCCAGAGAACTGTGGCTCTTGGTTCCTAGCACCATCAGCATGGCAGATCACAACAAACTGTGACTCCAGTTCCAGGACACCTGAGCTTCCTTCTGGTGCACATGGTGTGCATAAATTCATCCCCGGTCATGCATACACACATAAATAAACAGATTCACTGGACAAGGTGTGATGGTGCAAGCTCCTTTTTTTTTTTTTTTTTAAATGTTGGTGATCCTTTTTTTTTTAAACTTTATTTATTTATTTGCCTTGGTGTTTGCCTGGAATTGGAACTACAGACAGTTGTTAGCTGCCATGTGGGTGCTGGGAATCGAACCCTGGTCCTCTGGAAGAGCAGAGGGTGCTCTTAACCGCTGAGCCATCTCTCCAGCCCCTTAATATTTATTTATTTATTTATTATGTATACAGTATACAGAAGAGGATATCACATGTCATTATAGATGGTTGTGAGCCACCATGTGGTTGCTGGGAATTGAACTCAGGTCCTCTGGAAGAACAGTCAGTGCTCTCAACCTCTGAGCCATCTCTCCAGCCCTATGGTGCAAGCTTTAATCCCAGCACCTAGGAGTCAGGCAGACAGATCTCTGTAAATTTGCAACTAGCCTGGCCTACATAGAGGCCAGATAGGGCTATTTAGCAAAACATTTTCTCAAGTAAATAAAAATTAAATTAAGAAATAATAAAAGAATTTTGTTGAAAGCTTAGACCTCTGTTAGAAGTTACACTGAGAAAGGATTAGATCAGCATGGTCTGACCTAATAATGAACTCATCCATTGATAGATTCATAACACGATGGCTAGTTGGACATGGTGTCTCACACCTGTAATCTCAGTACTTGGGAGGCTGAGGGAGAAAGACTGTCATGAGTTCAAGGCCAGCCTTGGTTACACGTGAATTTTAGGGCAGCCCTAGCTACAAGGAGAGAAGCTGTCTCAAAATAAACAAACTACAAAACAAATACCATCTTTCTTGGGAGGCGGTAGAAAGGGCAATGTGGGGAATGGGTCACTCACTAGAGGCACACCTTGAAGGCACACATCTAGTCACATGATCTACACTTGTCACCACCATGGGTCCTAGTGATCAGCTTCCTCTACCACATGTTCCTTCCCACTGCCCCATCTATGTTCTGCCTCAATGTAAACCCAGAAACAATGGAACTACCTGAATTGACCAAGAACACTCTTTCCTTAAGCTGTTTCCTAATTAATTTTGTCTCAGAGATAAAAAGACTGACACATCCTTTCAGAAATATGTACTCACGATAAGAAGGTCTTTGTAATGGCCATACGTTGTTTGACAGACCTGGTCTTTCTGTTTCTTCTGGAACTAAGTAGGATTGTATTTTCTAGAATTCCTGGATTTGAGGCTTGGTCATGACTTCATTTGGCAATGAAACAATTGATGGGTGGAATCGTGAAGGCTTGTATAGAACTCAAGTTCTCTTATTTCATGAAGTGTGTGATTAGAGAACCACCCCGCCCCCATAGAATACCTAGGATCCCAATTAAGTAGCAGAAGCTCCCTAACAATTCATAATAAACATGGTAGTTTAATCAAGAAATAAATGCTAGTTGTATTAAACTTCTAGATTATTAGAAATGTTATTGTATAAGATGAAGAAGATGCCTTAGTTATTATTGCAAGCATTTGCTGTCTTCCAGAGGACCAAAGTCAGCACTCACAACAGGTGGCCCACAACTGCCTATAATTCCAGCCCAGAAGATCTGATGCCCTCTTCTGGTCTCCAAGGATACCCACATGCACATATATGTACACACACACACACACACACACACACACTTTAGAAAAGAAATGGTATTATAAGACTTGTGAGATGGTTCAGGTAGTAAACTGCTTGCTGGACAAGGCCAAGGATGCTTGTTCAGATGGGAGCATCCATGTGAAAATCTGAATGAAGTAACATACATCTGCAACCCTCAGTCTCTCCTGGGAAGTAGAGACAGGTGGAGCCTGGGAGTTCGCTAAGCCTTCCAGTCTTGCCTAACAAAAGACAAGCTGGAGAAGATGTTCTAGACACTGTTCTACTGCTGTAAAGAGACACCATGACCAACTCTAAAAAGGAAGGCATATAATTGGGGGCTGGCTTACAGTTTCAGAGGTTTAGTCCATGATCATCATGGCAGGGAGCATGGGGTATGCAGGCAGACATGGTGCTGGAGAAGTAGCTGAGAGCTAGGTCCTGATCCAAAGACCAAGAGAAAGAGAACTAGGTCTAGCATGGGCTTTTGAAACCTCAAAGCCCACCCTCAGGAGCACTTACTTCCTCCAGCAAGGTCACACCTCCCAATCCTTCTAATTCCATCAAAGAGTTCCAATTCCCGGTGCTTAGAATTCAACTATATGAGCCTATGAGGATCATCCTCATTCAAACCTCCACAGAAAGGCTGGAGAGGTGGCTCAGCAGTTAAAAGCCCTGGCTGCTCTTCCAGAGGACATGTGCTCATTTCTCAGCACCCGAACAGCAGCTCCCTGGCAAGGAGAGCGACACACACACACCATATATATACATAGTACAAACTAATAAGAAATGAGAAACAAAATTTTAAAATTTAGAAGTCCAGTGTAGTACTTTTTTTTTTTTTTTTTTTTTTTTTTTTGGTTCTTTAAGACAGGATATCTCAGGGCTGGAGAGATGGCTCAGCGGTTAAGAGCACCGTCTGCTCTTCCAGAGGACCCGGGTTCGATTCCCAGCACCCACATGGCAGCTAACAACTGTCTGTAGTTCCAGTTCCAGGCAAACACCAAGGCAAATAAATAAGTAAATAAATAAAGTTTTAAAAAAAAAAAAAAAGACAGGATATCTCTGTGTAGTTCTGGCTGTCCTGGAACTCACTCTGTAGACCAGGCTGGCCTCCAGCTCACAGAGATCCACCTGCCTCTGCCTCACAAATGCTGGGAATAAAGGCGGCGTGCACCACCAGTGCCCAGCTCAGGTGTGGTAATTGTAATCCCAATATTTAAGAGATAGGGACAGGAGAATCAGGAGATCAAGATGAATTCAGGGCTAACCTGGGCTACATGAGACACTATCTCAAAACAAAATCTAAGACAGTATGGAGGGTATGGCTCTCACAGGCTCTTAACCTTCTTTCCATTCATTCATATGGAGCATGCTGGGATCACTTCTCAGCCTTTCATTTAAGATCAAGTGTAGAACATGCTGGACACTCCTATTCTCACCTCTTTTATTAGAGAGCTGAGGACATCACAGAGTGGTTAGCCTTGCTAGGGTCTGTTTAAAATGGTAAAAATCCTTAGCTCAGCTCGTGGCACTTGAGAGGAAAGCGGATCTCTGAGTTTTAGGCTAGCCTAGTCTACAAAGCAAGTTTCACGACAGATGGGGATACATAGAGAAATCCTGTCTCAAAATAAATATGTAAATAAAAATAAAGTAAAATCCTGGGCTTGACTATAAGTTAGAGCTCATATGGAAAATGAAATCAAGGGGCTGGAGAGATGGCTCAGCGGTTAAGAGTGCTGACTGTTCTTCCAGAGGACACGGGTTCAGTCCCCAGCACCCACATGGCAGCTCACAACTGTCTGTAGTTCCAGTTCCCAGTTCCAGGCAAACACCAAGGCAAATAAATAAATAAATAAATGTATGGTTTTTTTTTAAAAAAAAAAAAAAAAAGAAAAATGAAATCAAGAGCTATGAATGTGGTACAGCTTAGGAAAATTAAGTATGGTTGAGTAGCCCACAATAAGTGTCTGAACAAAGAATTAACTAAGTTAAAACAACTCTAATCAGTGGAAAATAAGAAGCAAAATAATTATATTCCTGTTTACACCCAAATAATTCATAAGACAGATGTTGAATGTCTGATTTATTTGAACAGGCTAAAAGAGGCCCCACAAAGAAGACTGGGAGCTGGGAGGCTAAGCTAGGCAGGTAGCTCCCCAGGAATCCGAAGGTAAAAGGAACTCAGCTGAACACCCAGAGGAGCATTAAGGACAGGCTGCACACTAGTGACCAGGTCCTGTGAAGCCCAGCTCCACTCATGGCCTCAGCATAGAACCTCGCCACCTCCTCATTGGGGTTCTCTTTGGATGAGTCAAACCACATCTGGATACAGCGGCCGCTCCCTCGGCTATAGTGGCTGAGTTTGTAGGAGTGACTCCAGATTTCCTCACACAGAGCAGCAGGTGTAGGGAAATAGAAGATGAAGGGGCGACACGGGGCTCTCGTAGGACACTGGTTATACCCTATAGTAATAAATGATGCAAGACCTTCAGCCACAGTGCCTAGAATTCTCTGGTTGTGCCAGCCTTAATACCCTAGCTGCACAACCTTTACCCCTGAAACATTAAATGGCCCCGCCCACCCTGCCCACTCCTTACCCGAAGTCCAGTCCCACCCTTCGTGCCAATTGTTCTTGCATGTGAAAGAGGTGCGACAATCCTTCCACCATTGCTCACAATCTTCTTGGCACAGGGGAACGTTAAGAACTCGCTCTTTGCGCCAGCTTCCGGTCACCTGCAAGATGATGAAGAAAGTTTTGAGCTCAGGAACCTCAGAAATGCAGCCTGAGAAGAACTGGAGCTGAGACAGAACCTGTAGAAATATTTAGAGAGCACAGCTGGGCTGTTGGTTTAGAATGACAATCGTACCTGCTGGATCCAAGGTCCCAAATTAGGAGAACATTCATAGAGACAGGTATCCTGGATAAAGTGTCGTTTGCATTTCGACTCCATCTTTCCACAGTGGTCCCAGTTGAATCGGTACAGGTAGGAAATGTCCTCATGGGCAGCCTTGCTTGTGTTGCTGGTACAGCAGGCATTCCTCTTCCAAGGACTGCACTGTATGGTGAGAGACACAAGACCATTCCATAGCCAGCACAGACAGAATATTCTACATGTAGCCTTGTACATGTGAGTCCTTGATTGCCTAGCCAATCAGGAATATACTTGATGTTGAGCCCTGGCTGGCTATGGGAGCCCAAGAGGCACAATCCTTACTAAAGTCATTAACTCATGTGACCAGGAAAGCATTTTCTGCTCTTGCAGAAGACCAGGGTTTAGTTTCCAGCACCCACATGGCAGCTCACAACTGTTTGTAATTCCCATTTCAAGGGATGTGATGCCCTGTTCTGGCTTTCCTGGGCACCAGACACAAAGGTGATGTAGATACAACATACAGGCAAACTTACACATAAAATAGAAACAAAAGTTTTAAATACTTTATTATTTGCATTTTATGTACATTGGTGTTTTGCCTGAATGTATGTATGTCTGTGTGAGGGTGTCAAATCCTCTAGTACAAGAGTTAACATACAATTGTGAGCTGCCATGTGGGTGTCAGGAATTGAACTCAGGTCCTCTGGAAGAGCAGTCAGGGTTCTTAACCACCGAGCCATCTCTCTATTCCCAATATAAAAATAATTTTTAAAATTTTTATTTATTTATTTATTTATTTATTATGCATACAGTTTTTACAGAAGAGGGCGCCAGACCTCATCATAGATGGTTGTGAGCCACCATGTGGTTTTGCTGGGAATTGAACTCAGGACCTCTGGAAGAACAGTCAGTGCTCTTAACCTCTGAGCCATTTCTCCAGCCCCTAAAAATAATTTTTTAAAAAATTTACTAATTCGGGGCTGGAGAGATGGCTCATCGGTTAAGAGCACCGTCTGCTCTTCCAGAGGACCCGGGTTCGATTCCCAGCACCCACATGGCAGCTAACAACTGTCTGTAGTTCCAGTTCCAGGCAAACACCAAGGCAAATAAATAAATAAATAAAGTTTCTAAAAAAAAAAAAAAAAAAAAAAAATTACTAATTCACACTAAGTGTGGTGGGGCATGCCCTTAATCCCAGCATTCAGGAGCCAGAGACAGGTGGATCTCTGAGTTCAAGGCCTACCTGTTTCCCAGTGAGAGTTCCAGACAACCAGGGCTTTACAGAGAAACCTTCTCTCAAAACAAACAAACAAATAAATACATAAATAAAAATTGCTAGTTGGTGGAGGCATATGCCTTTAACCCCAGGATTCAGGAGGCAGAGGCAAGCAGATCTCTGTGAGTTAATTCACACATTATTGAATTAATAATTTTTTCTTATGCAAATGTGTCTCTGTGTGTATGCACATGGGTATATATATATATATATATATATATATATGCATGTGCATATATGTACACACATCTGTGTGCAGGTTCAGAGGTCAGAAGTCTATCTCACTGCCCTGGAGACCACAAATGATGCTCTCTTAACTGCTGCTAAGGATAGGAACTCACTTGCCTTTATCTCCTCAGTGCTGGAGTTATAAAAACACAAGACTTTTTGCCTCTTGCTTGGCATTTATACATGAATTCTAGAGATTAAATTCAGGTCTTCATGTTTATGAGGCAAGTTCTCTCTCTCTCCAATCCTGCTTTTTCTGAGACAAAGCCTCATAGAGTCCAAGAATGACCTTAAATTCCTGAATCTCTCACATCCACCTCTTAAGCGGTGATATTACAGATGTGTGCTACTACATCCAGCTTTTCCTTTTTTCTTTTTCTTTTCTTTCTTTCTTTCTTTCTTTTTTTTTTTTTTTTTTTAATCACTATGTAATTCTGGCTATCCTGGAACTCACTGTATACACAGGGCTAACTTAGCATTCACAGATAGGTCTAACAACCCCATGGCTAACAACACATCCAGGTTTGAATTCAGTTTAATTCTTTATGAGCCCCATACAAGCTAATCCAGGCATGTTTCTAGGAAACAAGACATAAAAGAAAAGAAAAAAAATGCCAATTTCTTTGGAAAAATAAATAAATAAAAGCAAGAGAAAGTCACATGGACTTGCAGCACCGCCAGATGACCAGATCAAACTTCACTGAGAACATGACAAAAACCTGAAGAATAGTTTGTTGCATAGACTCGCAACACATACTTATTAGCAAAGGAAGAAAACACTTGGCCTTGAACTTAGTATTTAGCAAAGTAAAGTTGAATAAGTTAAACCTGCTCAAGGTAGCCACTGCTCAGCCTAAAACTAGCAACAGTGTACCCAATGATTCTAAATAGTATCACAAGGTGTGAAGGCATACACCTTTAATTCCAGCACTCAGGAAACCAGCTAGACACAAGACAAAACACCAGCAGCAGCATGGGTAAGGGAAGGACAGAGGAACCTCATCCCTCTCTGAAAAACTATTAACAGTTGATGGCTCCCAGGGAGCATAGAGTCATTTTCTTTAGGAGTATGGTCCATAGTAGGTTGACCATGATCCAGTGAATAGCTGCACACTCACATATATATGGGCAGCAATAATTTGACCCAGTGGTTTATTATAGTGAAAAGGAACCAGGCAGTGGTGCTGTCTACAGAGTGAGTTCCAGGACAGCCCGTTCTAAACAGAGAAACGCTGCCTCAAAAAACAAAAACTCGAAGGAAGGAAGGAAGGAAGGAAGGAGAAAAAGTAGGAGAACACAGGGGTGATTGTGTAGCAGGGGCGAGAAGCCAGATATGATTATACTGTATGCATGTATGAAAAATAAACTCTAAAGTGTTATTAAAAAAAAAAAAACAACCCACACCATCAAATAGAGCTTGGAGAGATGGTGCAGATCTTAAGAGCACTGTTGCTCTTGCAAAGGACCTGGGTTCAGTTCCCAACACCCACATAGAAGCCTAAAACCATCTGCAACTCCAGTTACAGAGACTTCAACGCCCTCTTCTGGCTTCTGCAAGAATTGTACTTGGTGCATGTGAAATACCCATTTAAAAAAAAAAAAAGCAAATGGAATTGTGGTAGTTCTCAGCTAATAGAGTCAAGATGTTCATTTAAATATTGAAGGAAGCCCCCGAAACCACACCTGGCCAATGGCAATTAACCTGGCCCTACACTTAAATGGTCAAGCTCCATTTAAGGATTCTTACCTTCTGACTCTCCCTTTTTTCTCTCCACCCTCAACCCCCTCCTTCTCTTCTCTCTCTCTTTTCTTCTCATCTTTCTCTCTATCTATTCAACTCTTTCTCCCTCTCTCCATAACACCAAAGTCCCTCCACCTGGGCCCAATCTAAGCATGAGGCCTCCATCCATTGACATTCATCAGCCACATGGGTATACCGGTTATCATAACAGAACAAGTACAAGTTGTCCTTTTGCTTTTTAAATTTTCTTTCTAGTGTGGTGACTCCCACCTTTAATCTCAGCACTCAGGAGGCAGAAAGAACTCTGAATTTCAGGCCAGCCATAATTACATAATAAAATTCTGTCTCTCCTCCCCAAATTGTTTCTATTTCTCTCTCTCCCTCTTACTTTCTTTCTTGACAGGGTTTCATGTATTCCAGGCTGACACTCACTATGTCACTGAAGAGAGCCTTGAACTTCTGATCTTCTTGGCCTCCATCTCCCAAGGCTCAGACTATAGCTATGTACCAATACAACCAGTTTTATGTGGTACTGGAGATCCAATTTAGAATGCTACACAGATACTCTATCAACTGAGCTAGATCCCAGTCCTATGTATTTATTTATTTGTTTGTTTATTTATTAGCCTTATTTACTTTACTTGTATGAGTGTTTTGCACATGACCTTGGCATGCCTGGTGCCTGCAGACTCAGAAGAGGCCATTGCATCCCCCAGAACTAGAGTTATGGATGGTTGTTAGCCAACATGTGGATGCTGGATACTCTGCAAGAGCCAACTATTTGAATCTTATTTTTTGCTTTTTTGAGACACTCCTGACTGTAAAGTCCCAGGGTCAAACTATCCTCCTGTCTCAGACTCCCTAGTAGCTGATCCTCTGTTGTTTTACTTTATAATTGTTGCATCATACTAATTTTATTAAATGATAGGTAAGTTTCTGATGATAAATGGGGTTTGGCAAACCTCTGGTATAACACAGAGACCTCAGGCCCTACATGGACGAAGGTGAGTCCAAATGCTTGTCAGTCAATCTCAGAGCTATTAGTTTCCTTTCTCAAGACTTCAAAGGCAGCAGAAAAGAGGGACTGTAAGCAGCATACAGGCTCTTCCTGAGACACCCCCCTCCCCATACAGACACCAGGAGTCTTTCTCAATCTAAACATAAAACCACCACAATGGTCTACCTGTTCCTTTTCCAAACTCCTCCCTAAGTTCTACTTCCTTATTTGTGCAGTGTCAAGACCCAACTACCAAGAAGACCAGCTACAAGCTTTATACTGATGATTGGCAGCCAATACACATTGTCAAAGTCGCTCACGTCAGAGAGAGCTGAGCAGGTCTGTCTACCCCCACCGTAGGGTTAGGGTTAGGGTTAGGCTAGATACTTCTTTCTCCCAACCCACTGATTCTCAGTCAGTACCTTGTCGTCCCAGAGTCATCCCTCATCCTACCTGGCTGTGTAAGTTGTCCTCGGGACCTGGTGTTTCTTTGTGGTGCTTTGCGTTCATGCAAACATTGAGCAGGTCAGTTCTGGTCCGAGTATCTCTTGATTGGGCACACTCTCCCATCCTTATCAGCAGGAGCAGCAACTGCATTATCATCATCAGGTGAGCCATGCCAGACCCTGCAGGGAGAAAACCATGGTCAGAGGATCCTCCAAGAGTGTACTCAGCTCCAGTGGGTGGTGCCCATGTCACGTCCTCCTGGTAGTCTTCCCAGACTCTGTGAAGCTCAGACACCCCAGAGACAGTCCCTGGTCAGGGCCTTTTTGACTTCAGTGGTCTTGAGACTCAAACAAGGCAATTGAGAGAGAGAGAGAGAGAGAGAGAGAGAGAGAGAGAGAAAGAGAGAGAGAAGAGCCATTTGCAAAAACAATTAGCATTTGCCCATATTCATATTCAAAACCCTTGAAGACATATGCTTCAGAGCTAAAATTGTAAGATTTTATAAAAGGTGATACAGATTGCAGGGAGGTGGCATTGCACACCTTTAGTCCCAGCACTTGGGAAACAGAAGCAGGAAAATCTCGGTAGAACAGCCTGGTCTACAGAGTAAGTTCTAGGATAGCTAGGACTACACAGAAAGAAAAATAAACAAAAATAAAAACAAGAAAGAAAGAAAGAAATCCTGAGGGATAACCTCCTACAGAGGTTGGAAGTATAAGCATGTGAAGCCACACTCAGGGTTTTTTTTTTTTTCCTTCTTTATTCTTTTCAGGATTATCACTTGGCCGGTTCAAAAAGCCCCTCCCGGAGATTCGGTGACCTGGGGGAGTTCACAAAGAGCTGGACTGTCCTGGGATCTAGGAAGACTTAGAAGCCTCCTCCCACAGATCCTTGACCACCAAACTATCTTTTGACTTCAGGCACTAAATTTTGTGAAGAGATGGTCTGAATCTGTCTCCTATCCTCTTCCCCGCAAAATGCTCCAGATTGCTAAAATGTTCCAAATTTATTTCTCACAAATCCTCTCCAGCTCCCTCCAAGCAAGCCTGTGTTTCACTCAAAAGTAAATAAAGTAAATGTACTTCCTGTCAGGTCCAGAAGAAACTCAGGACAGATCTGTGGCGCCTATTAGCATATCTAAGCGCCTGCGGGATGGCCTCTAGGCTCCCTCAGGAGAACAACCTGCCAGCCCTCCTCTGCTTACCCAGCCTCCTATCCTAACCTTCTCTAGCTCTGGGTCATCCCTCCCCTTTCAAATTCCTTTATAACCCAGGTATCTCAGCTGTTTTCTCTTGCTTTCCTCTTTAGGTCTCCTCACACTTGGCCCTCATTTCCGCTCTCATGGCCCAGTACAGTCTGCTAGCCACATTCAATCTACTACTTTCTCTCTCTGGACTCTTCCTGATGCCTCTGGCTGCCTTCTTCCTCATATCTACCATAAAACCTCAGCCTTACCTAGGAGTACTCAAGTCCTCAGTTTATGGATTTTCCAGCTCACAGGTGTATCTTGTCTCCATATTACCTTAGAATTAGGGTCCAGTGTGGTGGGGGGAAGGACATTAGTCCCAACAAAGGCAGACAAATCTCAGCCTACTTTACAGAACTAGATCCAGAACAGCCAGGACTGCACAGAGAAACCCTCCTTGTCGGACCCACACAACATGCCAGAAACAGAACACAAAAAAAGGTCTTGGTGTCCTGGGAGTGGAGATAGCTCAGCTGGTGGTAAATTCTCAGAACACAGAGGCAGGAGAATCAAAGACTCAAGATCATTTTCAGTTACATATCCAATTTTGAGACCAGCCTGAGATGGTGAGATCCCAACATCAAAACAAAAATCTCCAAAACTTGGCTGTCCTGACAGGACTCTCCTCAGACTGCTTAGGTATGGAAGGCCTAAGAAAGGCCAGAGAAAATCTGCAACTGAATGCCTGCCTACCCAGCTTGCTTCTCTGCTCCACAAAACACCACTCCGTTAGTGCATTGCCCTAATCTCACCCCAGCTTTACTTTTTGTAGCGCTGAGTATTGAACCTAAGTATTCTACTCTCTACTGTTAGACTGTATCATAAACCTTCCTTTCACATTTTTTTTTTTTTTTTTTTTTTTTTTTTAATGACAGGGTTTCTCTGAATAATAACCCTCGCTGTCCTGGAACTCACTCTAGACTAGACCAGTCTCAAACTCACATGGATCCGTCTGCTTCTGCCTCACAAGTGCTGGGCCACCGGACTCACTTTCTGTTTTGAGACAGATAGGATCTTACTAAATCACCCAGGCTGATCTTGAACTCACTATATGGCCCAGCTCTTGAACTTTATATTTCCTTGCTTCAACCTCCAGAGACTCACACCACCGGACCCAAGCAATCTTTTATTTCTCCCAAATTCTATTCATTTATTCTCTCCCTTAGATCATTCATTCAGCCATGCTTCTGTTAACCCACTTACTCTGATCTCCGAGTCCAGGACAGGAAATCAGTCGTGTTGGAGCACCAGGTGTATCTTCAACTCCTGTGGGGCAAAAGCAATACCTTCCTGCTTGGAGTACAGGTTAACGGTCAGAGAGCCGGGGGCCCAAGCCCAGCCGAGGCCTCTCTCCACTCCCTGCTTGACCAAGTGGAAAGCAGGGAGAAATGACCAGAGGAGTAAATGTAGAAGAAAAAACTCACCAAATAATAGCCAGTTACATATACATGCGACCAACTGGACCTGGCTGGGAGGTACACTTAAGTCCAAGAGCAGAGACTACCCACCTAAGTGTGAGCCTTCCCCAAGCCCCTCCTCCTCCTCCTGAAAAAGGCTCCAGATTGCTAAAATGTCCCAAATTCCTGCTGAGTCCCTCTAGCCCCGCCTCCTTGGATCTTTTCCAGTCAATGGTCTCTTAAAATTTTTTTCTTTTGAACTCCTTTCAGCCAGTATTCTCTGTCTCCCTGGGGGGTGCATTCCGCAAACTCATCGCCATTTTCCTAGTCACACTTTCAGATCTTAGTCCACCTGTGACACCATCCCATCCATTCCATCCCATGCATACACTTAGAGGCCCCTGACTAGGAATGCTAAGAGCCCAGCACTTGGCTGAAGGGCAGAAGCCTGAAATTCTGGTTAAAAGACAGACACTACTTACTACCTCACAATTTAACCACGCTCTGATGCTCTGATCTGGGCCTCAGTTTCCACCATAGCAACTTCTTTAACATATGCTGTGAGTACCTTTCGGTGTGTGGTCCCTGGTGAGAAGAGTCAGGTGGCTTTCCTGGGAATAGAGAAGGCAACTCACAGACTGGCTTAGGCTTCCGCTCTGCTCGAGACTCCCTTGGCGTTTATTCCAGGAAACTACTGAGGTTTAGTGGCCTAGGAGACCGGGCTGTAGAGTAGGCAGTGGGAATGGAGCCCAGGAATAGAGGCTGAGATTGTGTGAAGGCTACTTAGCTGTTCATTATTGCATGTGAGCAGCACCAGTCAGGCCTCTGTAGGGATGGGAGTTAAGAGACCGGCTTGGTTCTGAGGGTGTATGGCAGGGGCTTGTCTAGTATGTGTGAGGTCCTGGGTTCAATCCCCAGCATTAAAAAAAAAAAAAAAAAAAAAAAAAAAAGCCAAACACTCAGCCCTGAAAGTATAGTCTTAACTTCTGAGCCATCTCTCCAGCCCCCCAAAAAGCCTAGGAAAAGCCAAACGCTCGGCCCTAAAAACAGAAACAAGGGGCTGGAGAGGTGGTTGAGTGGTTAAGAGCCAATAGCAGGGGGCTGGAGAGATGGCTCATCGGTTAAGAGCACCGTCTGCTCTTCCAGAGGACCCGGGTTCGATTCCCAGCACCCACATGGCAGCTAACAACTGTCTGTAGTTCCAGTTCCAGGCAAACACCAAGGCAAATAAATAAATAAATAAAGTTGTTTTTTTTTTTTTTTTTTTAAAAAAAAAAAGAGTCAATAGCAGGACCATCACAAGAACATAGGCTTCCAACTTCCAGGCCTGCTGTAAAGAATAAGAAGATCCCGAGTCCCCAGCGTCTACAAGCTGCTAGTTCCCCCAGCAGCCCAATTATTACCCACCTCCAGTCACAAAAAATCACCGATGGATGATGTAAATCTTCTGATTGGAGCCTCAGTGGTTTGAAAACCCAGACTTTCTTCTCTCTGCTCACTCACCTCTCCCTCCTATTATAGGTCTTTATGGTCCTTTAAGGACCTGAGCTGATTTCTACACCTCCTACATCCCACTGCAGCCAAAATAGAATCCCCTAGGTCAGTCAGTCCCCTACTTGGGGGCCCAGGGTGCTGCTGCTATGTGTGTGTGTGTGTGTGTGTGAGTGAGTGTGTGTGTGAGTATGTGTATGTGAATGTGTTTCTGTGTGTGTGACTATGTGCGAGTGTGTGTGTGTGTGTGTGTGTGTGTGTGTGTGTGTGTGTGTGAGCTACCAGTCCATGTGTCTCAGAAAAAATTTAGGTAAGGTAATAGAGGCCAATACCTTGGTGAATGTTGAAAGAAAGAAAAAAGGAAGAAGAAGAAAGAGGACAAGAAGAAAGGAGAGGAGACAGTTTGGCCTGTGGAGAAAAATCAGCCAAAGAGGAAGGTCCTACAAAGAGACCAGCTCCTAGGAGTCCATCCCTGATTCTGGCTGGCTGCCTTCTCCATAATTTCAGAAGTGTACCTGAATCCTGTGACACCCCAGTGTTTGTCCCCTGAAGATCAGAACAGGTTGAGGACCTCTGAAGTCTTCAGGCCTTTCTTATTTCTGTCCATCCAGAGGCATCTACTGATTAGGGGATGGCAAGCCAGGTGTCCGGCAGTGCCTGAAGCTGGAGGTCCTGAGTAAGTGAAACCTGCCTGGGGGGCGGGGAGCTGTGATTATTAACTGAACTTTCTGGCTCCTCTGTTGCTAACAGTGAAGTTTGTCCCCTGGGCAAGGCTCTTAAGCTCCTCAGCATCTGAATAAGTAACCTTTCCAGTGAGGACCTGAGTTGAAGATTGAGCTCAGAGCCTAGGTGAACCCCTCCCCTTCCGTAAGCCTCAGACTCCTGCCTGAATGGAAATCTATATCTGAGTGCTGATAGTGCAGGCCTTTAATCCCATTACTTGGGAAGCAGAGGCAGGCAGATCTCTGAGTTCAAGGCCAACCTGGTCTACAGAGTGAGTTCCAGGATAGTTAGGGCTACACAGAGAAACCCTGTCTCAAGAGGATATGACTTCTCCTAGGCATGGTGGAGGAGAAGGGTTACTGTAGATGTGAAGGAGGGCACAGTCAGAAGCAGGGGCATCTGGGGGAACCCAGAGTTGACATGACCCTGAACTGGGAGAACGAACTGAGAGAGCCCAGGGGAGAGCCAGGACATGAGATCAAGGGCAAAAGACCAGCGTAGTCAAAATTACTTCATTATATAGGAAAAAAGAGCTGAGGGAAGAGTCTCCAGCCCCTGGGCAGAAGTTTAGGGTAGGGGCAGCAGAGTGTGCTAGCCAGGAGGACCCTGTAACAGGGTAGCCAACTTCAACTTTGATATGTCAATAGGCACTTCCCTTAGCTGTTTGTTCGCGTTTGAGACCTAATGCTGCCCTGAATGTTGAGGTGATGTACCCAGCCAGAGCCTGAGTGCCAGGATTATGTGATCATTAGGGAGGAAAAGACTCAAGCAGTCACCTTGGAACCGGTCTGTTGTTGATTGTTTTTATTCTTTGGCTCTCTTGCTCTTTGTGGGGGCTGCCACCCAGCTCCCAAATAAATATACACAGAGACTTATTATTATTTACAAATGCCCAGCCTTACTTCATTTGTTTTATTTGGGTTTTCTTTGTTTGTTGTTGCAAACTTTTCTTTAATTATCCAGTCTATCTTTTGCCTCTGGACTTTTTATCTATTTCTGTCTATCTTTTCTTTTCTTTTTTTTTTTTTTTTAAATTTAAGAACTTTATTTATTTATTTATTTGCCTTGGTGTTTGCCTGGAACTGGAACTACAGACAGTTGTTAGCTGCCATGTGGGTGCTGGGAATCGAACCCGGGTCCTCTGGAAGAGCAGACGGTGCTCTTAACCGCTGAGCCATCTCTCCAGCCCCATGTATATCTTTTCTTATTCTGTGTCTGGCTGGGTGCCAGGTGGTTACCCCTGCAGTTCTCTCCTTTTCTTGTTCCTTTTCCCTCTCCTCCCGGATTTCTCCTATTTATCTGCCTGCCAGCCCTGCCTATTCTTTCTCCTGCTTCACTATTGGCTGTTCAATTCTTTATTAGACCAATCAGGTATTTCAGAAAGGCAAAACATCACACTTCACACAGTTACATAACTGCAACATAAAAGAATGCAGTACATCTTTGCATCCCTAAACAAATGTTCCACAATATAAGCATTATAACACATCTTAAAATAATATTCTACAACCCCAGTCCAGGATGTATCTCTCTGAGAGAGCAGTTTATGAGCAGCAAGACTGACCATTAGCATTCCTTCTGACCCAGGCTGCAAGGGCCTTGTGACCAGGCAGTAATAACAGGAAGGTTATGGACACCTCCGCCCACCCCAGCAGGGGGACTAAGGGCCATGGAGTAAAAAAAGGCCTCCAAATTGCAGAGAAAGAGGATCCTGAGCTTTTCTGAGTATCAGCCCACACACATGCTTTTCACACCGCCCATTCTAGGAGCTGTGGACACACTGGATTCTGTCTGCAAGTCTGATATCCTTCATTTGCAAGAGACGAATCTTCGAGCATCCCAGAGCAGCATAGGATTACTTAGACTTCTTGCTAAGTAATCTACCTTGCTGTTCAAAGCCCTGTTGAACTTGGCTATATAAGCCTCATATGACCTTTGCAAGGGACTCCCTTCAGTCACTTCCTGTCAAGCTGAGACTATCATTTTTGCTCTATTACTGACCAGATGAACACTCAGATTCCTTACCTTCCCATCTCCTCCCACTGTGGGCATCTGTGACAAAATGGCACTATCTCTCCAGCCTGCTTTGGATGTACACATTTGTGAGGGGGAAAGCATGGGTACAGAATGACATGTCTTCTCAGGGACTAGAGTGGGTGGCTTCCTTAGACTGATGGTCTGAAGTTGTTTAGTGGGCAGCTGTAGGCTGAGGTTAGTTACATTCCTATAGCTGTAACAAAACACTAGGACCAGGGCAATTTTGAGAAGGAACAGTTTATTTGGGGCTAACAGTTCCAGAGAGATAAGAATTCATTTCTGGAGCTGGAGAGATGACTCAGTGGTTAAGAGCACCCTCTGCTCTTCCAGAGGACCGGGGTTCGATTCCCAGCACCCACATGGCAGCTAACAACTGTCTGTAGTTCCAGTTCCAGGCAAACACCAAGGCAAATAAATAAATAAATAAATAAATAAATAATATTTTTTTTAAAAAAAATATTTATTTTTATCTTTTATATAAATTGGTGTTTTGCCGGCATGTGTAACTGTGTAAGGTTGTCAGATCTTGGAATTACAGACAGTTGTTAGCTGCCATGTGGATGCTGGGAATCAAACGCAGGTCCTCTGGAAGAACAGTCAGAGCTCTAACTGCTGAGCCATCTCTCCATCCCCTTAAAAAAACTCTTAAAGCTCTGCCCCCAGGGGCATACTTTCTCCAGCAAAGCTACACCTCCTAAGCCTCCCCAAACAGCTACCAACTGGGGATCAAGCATTCCAACTGCCCAGGCTATGGGTGACACCTCTTGCAAACCACCACAAAAACTAAGTGACCCACAGGGTCCAGATTGCAGGAATGAATGATGACCATTCTAGGCACACAGAGTGGGAATGGCCAGAAGGAATTCCTGGAGTGGGATGTATGGAGTGGAGCTTATTTATGGGGGTAGAATGATTTGACATGAGGCTTAAACAGAGGTAGAATATTTCCATGCCACTGAAAAAGTTTGTGTTATACAAGATACCACAGGAGTACATTAAGAGCCAACAAGAAAAGGTGGGTGTAGTGGTACATGCCTGTTGAGTGGAAAAAAAGAAATAAAAAAGGAAAAAACATGACTGACTGTTTCTAGGTATGGTGGAGGAGGCGATTTATTGTGGACAAAAGGAATAGTATAGCAAGAGGCAGGGATATCCGGGAGAGTCCCGAGTGGACATGACCCTGAGCCAGGGGTGTGTTTCCGGGGGAGGGTAGGGAGTAGGGGAGAATAGACCAAAAGGCCAGGAGAATAAAGGGTAGGGGGGAAAAACAGAACAGAAAACCAAAAAGGCTAGATTATATAGGGAATGGCAGCCCAGCCCCTGGGCTGGAGAGTTCAAGTTTGGAGAGTAGAGGTCTGAGTGTGCCACCCATACCCTGTAGGGACTGAGCGGGTGCTGGGAGAACCTGGCAGCCAGCTCTCCTTTGCTAGGTTAGATAGGCAGTTCAGAGTTCAGGCATTTGTCCAAGGGTGTGAGACCTACCACCTGTAAATCCCAACACTTGGGAAGCAAAGGAAATGAAATTCTCTGCAAGTTTAAGACCAGCCAGGGCTACACAGCAAGAATGTGTGTGGGGGAGGGGAGTGCCAGGCTTGGTAACTATGCCTATAATTCCAGTTTCTTGAGGGTTGAGGCTGAAGGATTATACATTCAAAGCCTACCTAGACTATAGAAAAAGTTCAGTTTTAGAAATGAACTTCAGAAGAGGGTTTTCGATTTAGGACATACACATACATTTTTTAATAGTTATAGCTTGAAGAGGGTTATCATTGTAACCTCTATCAGTGAAATATCCACTTTTCTATAGGCTTTCAACACAATACATTACAACAGGAAACTTTGATTTTCTATTAATCTGACAGAAAGGAAAGGACATCTCACTACCATACCCCCTCTTTTAGACAACAAGTCCTCATATTCACATTTCTTCATATTCATATTTCCCAACCTTTTATCATCATGTTAAATATATTATGGGATGCTGGAAAACAAAGCCATGACTTCATGCATGCAAGATGAACACTATCACTAGAGCCGCATCTCTGGGGCTTAGTGTAGTTTTCTTTTTTTCTTTCTTTCTTTTTTTTTTTTTTTCTTTCCTCAAAGCTGAGGATTGAATACAGGGCCTTGTGCCTGCTAGGCAAATGCTCTACCCCTGAGCCAAATCCCCAAACATTCAGTATAGTTTTCAGTTGCCATGTGTTTTGTTATTTATAATAACATTGATCCTAAGCTTAGGGTGGTACATGTTAGTAAACTGAGAATCACCCACATTCCAGAACCAGGTGCTCCTCGATCTGAACTTCAGTGACTCAATGCCAGCAGCCCTATCATCACAACCAACAAGTTTCCACTGTCAACATGGTGGGCACATGCACTATAAGCACACTGTTCACCCTTTTTAAAACCTGTGCTTTCACAGCCCGTCTGTCCCTTTTTATGGCTGTCTATGGGCAGCCTTTTATATCACCCTCACCTCCCAGAAAATCTGGTGAGGCCTGTAGCCTGGTATGATTTTTGTTCCATTCCTTGCTCTTTGACCCTTAGAGTGCATGCCTGTGATCTTAAACACCCAAGTAGGCGAAGAAGGAGGATCAGGAGTTCAAGGTCATCGCAGGCTATGCAGCAAGTTCTGGGCCAACCAGGGTGTGTTGACTAGTTTTTTTTTTATATATATAGTTATTTTTACTTTATGTGCCTGCATGTCTAACTGTGTAAGGATGTCAGATCTTGGAATTACAGACAGTTGTTAGCTGCCATGTGAGTGCTGGGAATCGAACTCAGGTCCTCTGGAAGAACAGTCAGTGCTCTTAACCACTGAGCCATCTCTCCAGCCCATGTTGACTAGTTTTATATCAACCTGACAGAAGCTATAGTCATCTGAGAGAAGGAAACCTCGGTTAAGAAAATACCTCAATAAGACTGAACTATAGCACAAATTCTTTTTAGTATTATATAAGAACCCAGAGCCAGATATTGGGGAAAAGCTGGAATATCAAATAGAAAGAAAAACAAATTGGGCTGGAGAGATGGCTCAGAGGTTAAGAACATTGACTGTTCTTCCAGGGGTCCTGAGTTCAATCCCCAGCAACCACATGGTGGCTCACAACCATCTATGATGACATCTGGTGCCCTCTTCTGTATACAGTATGCATAATAAATAAATAAATTAAAAAAAGAAAAACAAACCACAGCCAATTCTCACCCAGCCACTTTCTCAGGCAGAACAGAGTAAGTCCTATCCTCATGGGTCCTCAGCCTGACTGGTCACTCAAGACAGAATGGCTGAATTTCTGCCTTCTCCTGCCTTATATTTCTTCCCTCCTTATCCCCAGCTATTTTACTCCATGGGTCAACTCTGATAGAGCTGGTAGGATAGAGGTGTGAGCTACCACTACCTGGCTGTTAGGCCTTGAGTTTACAGAGATCCAGACAGATCTCTGTCTCCCTAGTGATGGGATTCAAGGCATGAGTCACCACTTTCTGACCTTGGCTTGGCAGTGATTGATTCTATTCTCTAATATTATAGATAAATTTTATTAAATGTACAATATATTACCACACTGAACTGGTATGCCTGGTGGTGGTACACGCCTTTAATCCCAGCACTCAGGGGGTAGAGGCAGGTGGATCTTTGTGAGTTCAAAGCTAGCCTGGTCTACAACAGCCAGGGCTACACACAGAAAATTCTTGTCTCAAAAAATAAAAAAAAAAAAAAAGAAAGAAAAGAAAGACTCAGCTGTAGGCAAGCCTGTAGAGCATTTTCTTAATTAGTGGTTGATGGGGGAGGGCCCAGCCCATTGTGGGTGGTGCATCCCTGGGCTGGTGGTCCTGGGTTCTATAAGAAAGCAGGGTGAACTAGCCATCAGGGACAAGTAAGAAGCACTTCTTTGTGGCCTCTGTATCAGCTTCTGCCTCCAGGTTCCTACTATTCTGTTGGGAGCTCTACCTCAGCCTCCCTCCCCTCTCCTCACACCTTGCCCCTCAAAAAGCGGTGGCTCCTCCCTGGAGCACCTCAAGATTGAGCCTACAGAGTATTTAAGCACTGGTTCATAGACCTGCCATGTGATTTCTCCCTTTCCCCTAAGATCACCCAGGAATGCTTTGCTCAGATTAAACATGGTTTTATTAATTTAGCTTTTTGCTTTGGCAGAGAAATCCATGACAGGGAATTCAAAGTACTTATCACCGTTTCCAGCAGTACGCAAAGGACATAGGCTTCATTAAGTTGGACTAAACTACCCTGAATGGATTATTCATGACTGTCTACCCAGTGAAACAGATCATGCTATCATGCTTGGCTTTGTACATAAAGAATAAAAAAAAAAAAAAAAAAAGCTGAAGAACTTCAAAAAAAAAAAAAGGGGGGGGGGCTGGAGAGATGGCTCAGTGGTTGAGAGCACCGTCTGCTCTTCCAGAGGACCCGGGTTTGATTCCCAGCACCCACATGGCAGCTAACAACTGTCTGTAGTTCCAGTTCCAGGCAAACACCAAGGCAAATAAATAAATAAATAAATAAATAAATAAATAAATAAATAAATAAAAGTTTTTAAAAAAAAAAAAAAAAAACCAAAGTACTTATCACCTACCCTGTTTGAGTTCCTATCCTGACTTCAGGATGAACAGTGATATGGAAGTATATGCCAAATAAACCCTTTCCTCCCCAAGTTGCTTTGGTCTTGGTGTTTCACACAAGGATAAATCTAAAACACTGAGCTACATGAGACCCTGTCTCAGATAGATAGATAGATAGATAGATAGACAGACAGTCAGACAGATAGACAGATAATAGATAATAGGCAGATGAATTTTTCTACATAAATTTAAGGAGATCTAACTGCATATACAGCCCATTGACTTCTGTCCCTGTTGATGCATATTTGAGGGAGCACGGTTCTTCTATGACCTTGATGCCACTGAGCAGAGGATTGTTACTTTGTAGATGTTCACTTCTCTTGGATTTCTTTTTCTTCATTGTCAAGTGGAAGTTGGCAGAGATACCCCTAAGTAACTTTGTGCACCTGATGCATTCTCACGAGGAACACATGGGGTCTGGGTTTTCTCTTACCTGCTGAGGTTAACTTTGATCTTTTCTTGGGCTCTCATTTGCCAGGTTTCCCTAGCACTATTACTTTGTAATAGCTGTGTGTAAGGTGAGAACTATACAGACATTATCAGCAGCTCTTTGTAATAGCTGTGTGTAAAGTGAGAACTATACAAACACTATCAGCAACTCTCACACACAAATTTTATCATCTGATGGGCTTCCTGATAGACACTTTTTCTTGTATGTTGTTAATGTTTGTTTAAGATGATCTCACCATGTAACTAAAATTCACTATATACACCAGGCAAGCCTGGAACCCACAGGAAACCAACTGCCTGCTGTGGTGTTATGTGATATTTAATAAAAACCAGTCTGGAATATCAGAGAACAGATCCACTCACAGTCAATTCAGGGGGTCAGAGAGTGGTGGAAAATCATAAATCACGTCTTTAATCCCAGCAGGGTTGGGGGTGGGGTGTGTGTGTGGGGGTGACCTATGCCTTTAATCCCATAACTCCAGAGACAGAGATCTTTCTGTGTTTCTGTGAGTTCAAGGCCTAACTACCAAATAGTAGTAGCTCACACCTTTAATCTTAACCTGGATATGAAACTGAGAGAAGAAGGTATTTAAGGCAGGTGTAGAAAGACAGATTCATTCCGTAGAAGTGAGGCTGAGGAAGCTGGAAGATAGTTTAGCTGATGAGATTTGACTAGGGTCTGTTTCCTCTCTCTGGTAGTCCAACTTTTCCCGATAATTGACTCTTGAGTTTCATTTAATCCAACCAGAATTTGTTCAACAGCCTGCCTCTGCCTCCTGAGTCCTGAGATTATAGGCATGTGCCACCATGCTTGGCCTGATGAACATTAAAAGCAAGTCTTAAAAACATTTATTTGGCTAGGTGGTAGTGATGCAAGCCTTTAATCCCAGCACTCAGAGGAAGAGACAAATAGATCTCTGAGTTCAAAGTCAGCCTGGTCAACAGAGTGAGTTCTATCTCAGACAGCCAGATAAACAAAGCGAATCTTCCTCTGTCTTGCCAGACAGTTCTCAAATAATGGCAACAAATTGCCTTTACCTGCTGAGTTGCAATGCTGGTTTCTGATGAACATTTAAAAATATTTATTTATTTGTTTGTTTGATGTGTATGCATGTATATACTTGAGTATGCATGTATTCCACATTTACTCAATGCCTGTGGAAGCCAGAAAATGAAATCAGATTCTCTGGGAACTAGAGTTACAGGCAATAGTGAGCCAACTGATGTGGGTGCTGGGATGTTCAGAGACCTAGTTTTGCCAGTGACTTTCAGGTAGGACTATTCATCCTCATTAGTGCCTCAGTACCAGTGATAAAGCAGTGTATTATTTCAGCCCACTCACACCCAACTTATTTATAAGAATGTAAGATATATGTGTAGAGTGCGTCTAATGTCATATTCTTGTTGTTGTTTGATTTGTTTTTCAAGAGAGGGTTTCTGTATGTATCCCTGGCTGTTCTTTAGCTCTCTCTGTAGGCCTGACTGGCCTTGACCTCAGAGATTCACCTGCCTCTTCCTCCTTAGTGCTAGGATTAAAGCCATGGGCCACTACCTCCCCACAATGGCACATTCTTTTCATCCCTGCTTCAGAAAGACTAAAGCAGAAAGATTGCCTTTCAAGACCAATAGTCTAAGCTGTAGAATAAATTAGAGACCTAGACTATATAGCAAGATCATATATATCATCACAGTTGGTTGGGTTTTGTTGCTATTTTGTTTTTCTTTTCATGTGTGTTATGCACGTGTGTATATGATTGTTTGCCTGAGGTGAGTACATGGGTATGCATTGTGTTGAGACCCAAGTTTGATGACAGGAATCATCTTCAATTGATCTTCAGCTTTATTAATTGAGGCAGGGTCTTTGTTCCAGTTACTGTTCTATTGCTGGCCCGGATCCTGTAGTCCTCTTCCCCCCTGACACTCACAGTCTAGGACTCCAGCCCATGGACTAGTGCTGTCCATATTCATGTCCAGAGGCCTGTCTCCTAGGTGCTTCTCCATCTTGTCATGATAATAATCAATGTTAACAATCCCAGATAGAAGTGCTAGAGGTTTCTCTATAGGTCATTCATTACCAGGACTCAGAAGACCTGAGTGGGCAGGAGTCAATCACTGACAATCTCAAAGATAAATAAAGTTTAAAAAAATTAAAAAAAAAAAAAGTCAAGAATAATTGGAGAGATGGCTCAGTGGTTAAGAGGACCCTCTGCTCTTCCAGAGGACCCGGGTTCAATTCCCAGCACCCACATGGCAGCTAAAAACTGTCTGTAATTCCAGTTCCAGGCAAACACCAAGGCAAATAAATAAATAAATAAAGTTTAAAAAAATTAAAAAAAAAAAAAAAAGTCAAGACAATCTCAAAGATAAACACTCTTGTATCTTGGGGTCAAGTGAGAGAGACAATGTAATTGGACCAGGCACACAGGAAAAACTGTAAGGAAATCAATGGAGATAAAACCAAATCTCCCTCTGCAAACAAGCTGGTTCTTACCCAGTGCTTGCTAATGCATGGCATACTTCCAGGCTCTCCACTTGTTCATATGTTCTTCCTTGACTTCCCCAAACCTAATGACCCTGAGAAATCATATGCACACCACACCCGCCAAGCCAAGGTTGGAGGAATCTGCCTCCACAGGAGCCATTTGATATAATGAAAAGCACTCCTGGCCTGTAGGAGGGACTTGGGGGAGGAAGGTGGCTACTCTGGCTTAGGCCGTCACTCAGTTACAGGCATCTCTCCCTCTCTTAAAGGTCTGTGTCTGCACCATTTCTTGACAAAGAGGAAGGATTCCAGAGGGCTTATGAGAGCAAAGGAGATGTGGGTACCAGACTTGGGTTTCGGTTTGAGGAGGATGAAGGAGTTTTGGAAATAAGTGGCAATGACAGTTGCACAACGATATGGGTGTAATTTATGCCTCTGAATAGCTCCACTTTTTTTTTTTATGTGTATAGGTGTTTTGCCGGCATTTGTATTTGAGTACCTGGTGTCCACAGAGGCTGGAAGAGGACATCATTCCCTTGGAACTGGAATTGTAGATGGTTGAGAAACATAAGTGTTATACCCTGGTTGCCAGCCCCCACCCCTAAAGATCACCAGAGATGCGAACAAAATGCAAAAGCAAGGTTTATTGAAAATTATGAGTCATGGGACAAGGACCTTGGTCTGACACACAGGTGTGACAGTGGCCAGAGGAGGTGCCATCCCTTTGCAAGCTAGTTTTTTTTTTTTTTTTTTTTTTTTTTTTAAAAAACTTTATTTATTTATTTATTTGCCTTGGTGTTTGCCTGGAACTGGAACTACAGACAGTTGTTAGCTGCCATGTGGGTGCTGGGAATCGAACCCGGGTCCTCTGGAAGAGCAGACAGTGCTCTTAACCGCTGAGCCATCTCTCCAGCCCCACAAGCTAGGTTTTTAAGGCCAAAAATCACAAGGTTATACATTAATTGGGGTGTTTTAATGTGGATACAATTCTGATTAACTCGTCTTTTGGGGGGATTTTTAGACTTCCTCTGTTATCTTAGCCCTCTGTTTGCTAAGCAAGCCCTTTCTTTGACTACCTCCTGGGTTGGGTCTTTCCAGGCTATTTCCGGTCCTGAGACATTCCATGGATAATTAACTGTTATCAGTCCCTAAACTACCTCTCCTGTTTGACCTTTGTTCCTATGCAGACCTCAGGCTTGTCCGGAAACTGGGTGCTTTTGCTCAAAAATGGAGGTGCTTCTTTGGTTCTTCAATATGGTAAGTGTTGGGACTTGAATTTGGATCCTCTAGAAGAGCACCCAGTGCTCTTCACCACTGAGCCTTCCCTCCAGCCCCTAAAGAGCTTTAGAAAGTTTTTTTGTGCATGTGCGCGCATGTACACATATATGCATATATGTATAGACACAGACATGTCACTTCATGCATGTGGGATATAGTATAAACAATCTAAGCTCACTTCCAGGTGAAAAAAACTTACCAAAACCCATCACAAAAACCCAACAATCCCTGAGCTTGCTCCAAGATCAGCCTACCGGAAGCCTGCCTCCTGCTCAGCTCCTTGCTCCTTCTCTCTCCAGCGGAGACAGCCAACCTCTTATGTCTTTCCCAATAAATCTCTTATGTGAGGCTTGTTGTGCCGAGTGACTTTGTGGTGTTCCTTGGCTCCCAGCTGCCAAGATTGCTTTCCCTTCATAGCTGCAACACCTCTGTCATGCAAGCCTTTCTCCTCAGAACTGCAACATCTGCACTGGGAGAGTTTTCCCCTTGAGAGCCTAACCACTTTTATAGAGGAAGCTTTTTCCAACTCAGACCTATAACATTTACATGGGGGGAATCAGAGAAAACTTGCAGGGGTCCATGTAGGTCCCCAGGATCATACTTAAGTCTATCAGGCTTGAAGATAAGGGCCTGCTGAGCCATCTAACCAGCCATAAATGATACATTTTATCAATAATTTCCACCATATTAGTAATGTTTTTAAACTTTATTTATTTATTTATTTATTTATTTATTTATTTATTTATTTATTTGCCTTGGTGTTTTGCCTGGAACTGGAACTACAGACAGTTGTTAGCTGCCATGTGGGTGCTGGGAATCGAACCCTGGTCCTCTGGAAGAGCAGAGGGTGCTCTTAACCGCTGAGCCATCTCTCCAGCCCCAGTAATATTTTTAAAAGGCATGTGGAGCATGAGGAAGCATGCCTCTAATCCCATCACTTAAGAGGCTGAAGCAGAATGATCCCTACACATTTAAGGAAACCCTGATCTACATAGCAAGTTTTAGGTCAAGTGATGATACACTGCAAGATCCTGTCTCAACAAGAAAAAAAAGAGATAGAGAGAGAAAAAGGGAACAGGGAGGAAATGTTGGAAGTGATACACAGGGTTTTGAATTTCACTATGGTAAGTTCAAGGCTCTACCGCTTGGAGCCTGCCCATGAATGACACAGTCTGTCTGTCTGTCTCTCTTTCCCTCAGAACATTAGTGGCCTTTTGGGGATGTGAAACATGTGGGAGGCAGAGGAACAAAGTGTAGCTTCTCTTCTGAACCTTCAGAAAAGCTTCCTGAGACTTAAAGCACAAGGCCTGGCTTCCCCTACCCCTTCCTCTGTGTTTCTGGCCACACCAAGCCAAGCTGTTCCTGCGGTCACCCTCTGACCTGTGTATACGCTGTCCTTCCTTCCTTTCTTCCTTCCTCTTTGTTTTTTTGTTTGTTTTTCTTTTTTTTTTTTTTTTAAACTTTATTTATTTATTTATTTTCCTTGGTGTTTTGCCTGGAACTGGAACTACAGACAGTTGTTAGCTGCCATGTGGGTGCTGGGAATCGAACCCGGGTCCTCTGGAAGAGCAGACAGTGCCCTTAACCACTGAGCCATCTCTCCAGCTCCCTTGTTTGTTTTTCAAGACATGGTTTCTCTGTATAATAGTCCTGGCTGTCCTGGAAGTAACTTTGTAGACCAGGCTGTCCTCGAACTCACTCACCGAGATCCACCTGCCTCTGCCTCACAAGTGCTAGGATTAAAGGCATGAACCACCACGCCCAGTCCAGCTGACCTTTCTAACTCCCTAACTTCTTCAATGTCAAGATCAGACCCTTCTCCCTTCCTCTTCTGAGACCCCACTCTAACCTCACTTGGTCTTTTTGCTTGTTTGTTTTTGAGACAGGGTTTCTCTGTGTAACATTAAGGCTGTCCTGGAACTTGATCTGTAGACTGGGCTGGCCTCAAACTCAGAGATCTGCATGCCTCTGCCTCCCAGTCGCTGGGATTGAAGGCATGGTACTGAGTTCAATACCCAGTAACTACATGGTGGCTCACAACTATCTGTAATGAGTTCTGGTGCCCTCTTCTGTATACTATATACATAATAAATAAATATTTTTTAAAAAAAATTAAAAAAATAACTCTACCTGATTGGGCTTGGGCACTACATACTGATGTATGTACAGACACATGGAGAGTCCAAGCTTGAGTTTAAATAAAGGTTCTTGGCTTTTGCATATGGATTTAGTTTCCATGGTGATCTTTGAGGGGTCTCTGAGATCTGGGCATAACAGAGTCCTCAGATTAGTGAGGAAGCTAGAGAGATGGCTCAGCAGTTAAAAGCATTAGTTGCTCTTCCAGAGGCCCTGGGGTTCTATTTCCAGTACCCACAAGGAAGGTATTTATATCTGTGATTTAGAATCCACTGTAATTCCAGTTTCAGGGGCTCCAAAAATGTCCTCTGGCTTCCAAGGACACTGCCCACATGTGGTAACTAGATATGCATGCAGGCAAAACACTTATATACATAAAATAATAAAATTAAATACTAAAAACCAGTTAAGAAAATCAGAAAGAAAAGATACAAGGGAAGAAACAAGATGCTGGTCACTGGGTGTGGTGGCACGTGGGAGCCTGAGGCAGACTGCCATGGACTTGAGGTCAGCCTTGGTAACCTAGTGAGTTCCAAGTCTACTACAGAAAGATAAAACAAAATAAGAGGTTGCAGTGGACAGGCAAAAAAGGGAACTGAGAGAGCTGGCCCAAGAAAGTGGGAAAGAAAGTTCTAGAACACATCAAGCAAGCACCCCAAAGGTCAAAAGGGTTTTTAATAGGTCTGAAGACAGCTTTGTTGTGGTATATCATGGAAAGGTTAATGTGAAGGTATAGATTTACCATTACAAAACTATCTCAGGGAGGGGGCTGGAGAGATGGCTCAGCGGTTAAGAGCACTGTCTGCTCTTCCAGAGGACCCGGGTTCGATTCCCAGCACCCACATGGCAGCTAACAACTGTCTGTAGTTCCAGTTCCAGGCAAACATCAAGGCAAGTAAGTAAATAAATAAAAAAAATATTACACACACACACACACACACACACACACACACACACAAAAAAAAAAAAAAAAAAAAAAAAAAAACCTATCTCAGGGAAAGACCATTTAGTGCCTGAGGGCAGGACCCAGGTTAAGAAGAAACTGGGGGGGGGGGGCAGGCGGGGAGGGAATCTCAGGAATGCACCTGACAGCCAATAGATTTAAAACTTGGTATTCTGAGCCAAGAAAGTTCAGCCAGTAGATTCAAAGCTTGGTTTGCACTGAAAGTTTAGCCAATAGTTTTCAAGAATTACTCTACCCCATGCCCCTTTACACAATCCTAAAATGACAAGATGTGTAACACCTCACTTACAATTTTTTTTAAACCCTCTTACCCTTTGGGCTGAATTCCTTCTGCTGCATTGGAACAAAGGGTTTTGGCCTGGGTTTGGGTTTACATCAAAATCTAGCTCCCTGGTGGTTGGGGGGAGGGTGTCTCGACATAGGTACAAACAGTTAGAATCTTGAGAGTGTGGATTGAAAAGCAGGGATAGCTGGTGCTTGGTGAGGATTTCAGCTCCTAGGGCTTTTAGCCTGGGAAACAGCAAGAGATGTGATGTGGGGAGTCAAATAAGGATGACTGAGTTCTCGAGATACCACAGCAGGAGGTTTGGCTATATTCTCCCTTTGAACCTGTTCTTCAAACAGGGCCTACTCTACAGCGTCTATTTATTGTGGTAAAATATAGAGAACATAAAATTTAACATTTACTCTTTTTTTGTTTTTTTTATTTTTTAATTTTTATTTTTTTTTAAACTTTATTTATTTATTTATTTATTTATTTATTTGCCTTGGTGTTTGCCTGGAACTGGAACTACAGACAGTTGTTAGCTGCCATGTGGGTGCTGGGAATCGAACCCGGGTCCTCTGGAAGAGCAGATGGTGCTCTTAACCGCTGAGCCATCTCTCCAGCCCCCTTGGTTTTTTTATTTTTAATGTATATGGGTGTATATATTCTTGTACCACATGACAGCATGGAGCCAGCAGAGGCCAACAGATAAAACCTGATCTCCTAGAAGTGGAGTTACATGTTTGAGTTACCTTGTGGGTGTTGAGACTCAAATCTAAGTATCTAGGAGAGCATGCAGTGTTCCTAACAACAGAATAAGCTCTTCAGCCCCTCTTTTGTTTGTAACAGGATCTTGCTATGGAGATTAGGTTGGTCTAAAACTCAAACTGTGCAGCCCAGACTGGCTACTCACACAAAGAGATGCTACAGTCTCAAACTCACATGCCAGCACACCAGCCTTATTTTTTTTTTTTTTTTTGTATTTTTAAAAACACAATTTAGGGGGCTGGAGAGATGGCTCAGTGGTTAAGAGCACCGTCTGCTCTTCCAGAGGACCCGGGTTCGATTCCCAGCACCCACATGGCAGCTAACAACTGTCTGTAGTTCCAGTTCCAGGCAAACACCAAGGCAAATAAATAAATAAATAAAGTTTAAAAAAAAAAAAAAAAAAAACACAATTTAGAGCATTGAGTAAATTCCCAGTGTAGTGAACTGTCAGCCCAGTTATCTCCTGGAATTTTTCATATGGCAAACGGAAACTTTGCATTTTTTTCCTTAAGTTTTATTCATTATGTATACAGCATACAGAAGAAGTTACCAGATGCCACCATAGATGGCCGTGAGCCATCATGTGGTTGCTGGGAATTGAACTCAGAACCTCTGGAAGAACAGTCAGTGCTCTCAACCTCTGAGCCATCTCTCCAGTCCGAAACTTGGCATTTGTTAAAGACTAGCTCATCACTCAACCCTCCCCAAGCTCCTGGATGCCCCTGTTCTACTGTCTCTAAGTCTGACAACTCCAGGAAGCTTCTATCTATGAATCACTCATCAAAGGACAGTGCTGTCCTTTTGAGATCAGGGACTTTACTCTAACTCATGTCTTCAGACTTGTTAGCAAATGTCATTACCTTCTGAGCCATCTAGCTGGCCCGTCTCCATACTTTGTTTACAACTGACCAGGAAAGAGCCTCAGCACCACAACACACACCCAGCTGTGGATATATGTTAAATATTTAATAAATCGTGGGATATCAGAGAGACCACACAGTCAAATTCTAGGCAAACAGCTCAGGAAATCTTTGATCCTTGAATACAAGGATAAACAGCTGAATCAGTTACACACACCTTTAATCCCAGCACAGGGAAAGCCAGGGAGTGGTGACCAACACCTTTGATCCCAGAACTCCAGAGACAGAACTTCTTCTGTTTCTGTGAGTTCAAGGCTACATGCCTTTAATTCTAATCTGAATGGGATAGGGTATGTATGGGCTTGTAGAACCCAGGCAGAGACTGAAGCAGACAGGCAGAAGAGACCAGGAGTGAGGCTGAGAAAGTTGCAAGACAGTTTGGTGAAAATTGACTGTGGTGCTTCTTCTCTCTGATATTTCAGCCTTCCCCCAGTATTTGGCTCAGAGTCTTCTTTTCATACAACCCAAAATCGTACTACTGCACCCAGCACATCTTGAATCCTTGTTCTCGTCTAGTTTCCAGTTAGGGGCTGGAGAAATGGCTCAGTGGTTAAGAACACTGGCTGTTCTTCCAGAGGTCATGAGTTCAATTCCCAGCAACCACATGGTGACTTACAAACATCCATAATGAGATCTGGCGCCCTCTTCTGGCCTGCAGGAAAAACACTGGATGCATAATAAATCTTTAAAAATAAATAATAAATTAGTTTCCAGTTAGAACTTGCTGAAGTTTCTGGATCTTTCCACAAGTGTCCATCTAAGAATATATGACAGTATGATATATATATACAAACTTGCTGTATGTGTATTCATTTTTTTCTTTTGTGTTTTCATTTTTTTTTTCTCAGTGCTTTAACAAATCAGCACAAACTTGATAGCTGGAAAAAAAAAAAAAAAAAAAAAACCTCAAAGGTAATTTACAGTTCCATAGACTACAAGTACAACACAGGTCTCTCTATAGGCCAAAAACCAGTGTGTGCATAGATCCCTGTTGCTTTCTGAAGGTTCTCAGGGATATTTTGCTTCAACTTCTAGAGACTACTTCTGTGAGCAGATTGCCTCTCCCTCTTCAAAGTCAGCAATATGTCATCTCCTCATCTCAGGATCTTTGACCTTTTTTTTTTAATTAATTTGTTTTATTTTATGGATATGAGATTTTTTTTCCTGCATGTGTATATGTGCATTGTATATAAGCCAGAAGACAGTGTTGGATTCCTAGGAACTTGAGTTACAGAAGGTTGTGTGCCGCCATGTAGATGTTGGAAATGGAACCTGGGTCCTCTTCAAGAATAAGAAGTGTTCTTAACTGCTCAGCTCCCCTTATATATTTTTGTTTTGCTTTTTTCAAGACAGAATCTTGCTGCAAAGCACAATTCCCTATGTAGCACAGGCTAGCCTTGAACTCACAATTCTCCAACTCCCTCCTTCTGATTGCTAAGCTTACAGGAGAATGTCACCAAAAAGAGAGTAAACTTAGCTCAAGAAACTCCATTTTGTATTCTAGTAGCCTTTTTGTACTATAGAGGTAAAATAGAGTTCAGTTTCACATTCCTGGCAGGGGCTTGTCCAGTTCCAAGAAAGAATGAGCTAAGCACTAAGGACACCTGGATGATCCAACCCTAGAGCAGTAAAACCTCCAGCCACCTCACCCAGGAGGGATCCAGGAATGCTAAACTGTAAAAGTCCTTCAGCATGAGCTCATCCATAGCACACCTGCACCCTTTACCCCACATAACCCTGCCTTGTGATTTTTGCCTCTAAAAAGCTTTTTTAACTTGGGGTGCTCAGCTCTTCCATGTACCACATGGCTGGTATGTGTACAGGGGAACAAGCTCCCTGCCTGGCTTGTATCACACTGACAATAAACCTTGCTGTTGCATCTTGGACATCTCTGTCTCTGGTGGTCTCTCTGGGTGATGGAGATTCAGACATTACAACCATACTTGACAAGGTCCTTCACCTAATGTCTCTACAAAATACCGTTTGTAATATAAAATAACATACTTACGGGATCTAGCATGATTAGAACACAGACATTTCTAGGAGTAGCCTTTGTTTTACCTGCTGTCCAGGTATGATGATGGTTAAGTTTCCATGTTTGGGTTTCCTCAGCCTTTTCTTCAAACACAGAAAGGCTCTCCCTCCCTCCCTTCATTTGTTTTGGTCAGAGGAAACTTTAACTGTGGGAAGCAAATATATGCAAACCCACCATGCAAATAGGAGGCCAGGGAGAACTCCCTTCCCGAGGCTGGAATCTTAGGGAACTGGAAATGAACCTAAACAGATCCCTTCCAACTCATCTCTACACCTTAAAATCTAAATGTGATTGTTTGAATGAGAATTGTCCCCCACAGGCTAGACTATTTGAACATTTGGTTCCTGGCCACTTTGCTTTCTTTTCTTCATGCATGCAGAAACCATGTGATCTCTTAGCTTTCTGTGCTTCCTGTCCTCTGCCATGCTACTCCTACCTTATGGACTTTTACTTCTCTGGAACTGGAAGGCCCAATAGACTTTCTCCTATGAGTTGCCTTGGCCATGGTATTTATTGCAGCAAGAGAAAAGTAGCTAATGCAGGTCAAGTCCTGAGGGTCCTCAGTGAGGTGTCCAGTGACCCTGGCATAGAAGGAATCTCAGTTTTGGGCTAAGGTGAATTCTTGGGCCAGCCTTTCCTGTAGGGCCTCCCAGTTCTCCACACCATCCCTCATCATACCTGCAGTCCTGCCTCAGCATTGTCCCGACTTTCTGCAACTTCATCCTGCCCAGGGAATCCCTTGTCTCCAGGATGGTTGTCTCTGTCTCTTTCTCTCTGATTCTCTAACTATCATCCAACTTTTGAGACTTTCTCTCCCCTACTCAAGAGAGCATTTTTTGGTGCCTGGACATGGTAGCACACTCCTTTATAAGTTTAAGACCTGCCTAGTTACACAGTGAGTTCTTGCCAGCCAGAGCTACTCAGTGAGACCCTATTCTTTATTTTTTTTTTTTAAAGATTTATTTATTTATTATGTATACAGTATACAGAGGAGGGCACCAGATGTCATCATAGATGGTTGTGAGCCATCATGTGTTTGCTGGGAATTGAACTCAGGACCTCTGGAGGAATAGTCAGTACTCTTAACCTCTGAGCCATTTCTCCAGCCCTGAGACCCTATCTTTAAAAAATCAAATCAAAACAAAGCACCTTTCCCATGTCTCCTTATTCTCCACAGGTTATGTGCCATGCTGAGAAGACAGGGAACCATCTCTTAGACCTGTTTCTCACACAGTGCCCATTGCCATGGTGATTACACAGCAGGACCTCAGTCAAGGTCATTCCCTCAGTATATCACTTTTTTATGGCCTTGTCTCTCTTGACTGAAATGTCCTCTTGGGACTACTTCATCCTGAAGGTCTCATTTCTTGTGAGGACCTTTTCTTTTCTTTTTTTTTAAACTTTATTTATTTATTTGCCTTGGTGTTTGCCTGGAACTGGAACTACAGACAGTTGTTAGCTGCCATGTGGGTGCTGGGAATCGAACCCAGGTCCTCTGGAAGAGCAGACGGCGCTCTTAACCGCTGAGCCATCTCTCCAGCCCCGTGAAGACCTTTTCAATCTCTCTCCCATATGATTTTTTCTCAATATCTCCATTTTTTCTCTTTTCAGAACTGATCTCCATTATCGCAAACATCACACAATTAATGGCATGAACACCTGAACCAATGGAATAGTCAATTCATTGGCCAAAGGAAACAAACCAATACTGTGCAGACATTTACTGAATGGCTACTCTGCAGGCTATGGACAATCAGAGATGAATTATTCAGATATCTGTCCTTAGAACCCAAATAATCTGCTTTATATCTCTAATGCAAACCTGGGACTGCCAGAGAATCAGAATCAGATCAGATTTCTCTGTGGATTTTCATCATGAAGCACAGAGAAAGTTTTGTGAATTGTCCAGATGGTTCATTGCATAAAAGGACTTACTTTCAGCCTAAAGATCTGAGTTCAGTTCCCTGGACCCACACAGTGGGAGAAGAAAACCAACTCCTATAACTCATATATGTTATTCTCTAACACACACACACACACACACACACACACACACACACTCCCCAAATGGAATTTTAAAAAGATTAAAAGATAGTTTTGTGAAATGAATTCAAGAATGATATTCTTTTGAGACTGGGTTCCTTGCATCTCAGGTTGCCCTCAAATTCACGATGTAGCTGAGGATGACCTTGAACTTCTGATCCTCCTACATCTTCCTTCCCAGTACTGGAATTAGAGGCATGACTACCTCACTCAGTTTATATATATAGTGCTCAGGATCAAGCCCAGCGCTTTATGCATACTGTAAGCACTCTACCATCTGGGCTACAATCCAGCCCAACACCCTTAAATGGTAGGTTCAGCTCAAGTGAACTTGGTTTTCCTGACCCTTACATTTCTTTTCTTTCATATTGAGACAGGTTTTTACCATGGAGCTTTGGTTGACTTGGAACTTTTTATGTTAAAGAAGGTGACCTTAAACTCACAGGGGCGCCCGAGCAACTTGGGTTGTGAGTCAGGCCTGAGCCTGGGGATCGAAAAAGACACAAATGTTTGGGTCATTCATCGAAAGGAAAAAAAAAAATTCTTCTTTATTGAAGTTCCTTCTCAGCTTATGTACAGGGCTCCCTCTTCCCCTGCCTCCCCGGGTGAAGCACAGTAAAAATTCCCTAGATGCCTAGAAAATAAGTGACTTCAGGTAAACAGCCCAATTCCTAAGAGTTTTTCCTATCCATTCAGTGTGGATATATATTACATATTTAATAAAACCTGAATATTGGGGAAGGAGCACCCAGTCAAATCCTAGGCAGACAGCTCAGGAAATTCTTAAACCTTAAATGCAAAGATAAACAGCTGAGTCAGTCACACACACTTTTAATCCCAGCACAAGGAAAGCCGGAAGTGGTGACCTCTACCCTTAATCCCACAACTCCAGAGACAGAACTTCTGTTTCTGTTGAGTTCAAGGCTACACGCCACACCTGTTAATCCTAACCTGGATGGGATAGGGTATATAAGGGCTTGTAGAAACCCGGACAGAAGAGAAGCAACTGGGAGAAGCAACAGACAGAAGAGTCTGGCAGAAGCAATCTGGGGCGAGGCTGAGGAAGTTGCAAGACAGCTGGGTGAGAATTGACTGTGGTGTTTCCTCTCTCTGATATTTCATCCTTTCCCGATATCTGGCTCTGGGTCTCATTTGTGATACTACAATGTGGTTGTGCTCCTCACTTTCTTCTTCTCTAAAACTTTTTAAAGTGATTTATTTTCATTTCATGTGCAATAATGTTTTGCCTGCAAGTATAATGTCGGTCAGACGTTCTAGAACTGAAACCACAGACAGGTGTGGATGCTGGGAATTGAACCTAGGTCCTCTGGAAGAGCAGCTGGTACTCTCAATCACTGCTCCATTTCTCCAGCACTCCACCCCCCGTGCTGCTTTTATTATTATTATTATTATTATTATTATTATTATTATTATTATTTAAAAAAGATAACGTGGGGCTGGAGAGATGGCTCAGCAGTGAAGAGCACCATCTGCTCTTCCAGAGGACCCGGGTTCGATTCCCAGCACCCACATGGCAGCTCACAACTGTCTGTAGTTCCAGTTCCAGGCAAACACCAAGGCAAATAAATAAATAAAGTTTTTTTTTTTTTTTTTTTTTTTTTTTTTTTAAAAAAAAAGATAACGTAATGTTAAAAAATAAAGATTATGTAATCCTCTATTCATAACCCCTCATTTTCTCCCCACACAACTTAAAAGCCAGAGTCTATACTTGACCTTCCTGCAGGTCTTATTACAGAGGGCTCCTGCCTCTCTGTCCTCATCTACGTGCTCATGAAAAGAAAAACAAAAAAACGGATAACAACAATAACAACAAAAACCCAATGGATTTACCAAAGTTTATAGGTCTAGTTGAGAGTGAAAGGGTAACTGCTGGTCCTGAAAGAGGCTGGAAAAGCTAAATTAGAGGCAAAAACAGAAGCATTAGTAAGGAATGGAACAGGTAGCCAAGCCCTTCCCAAGGCAACTGGATTATGCCTAAAGGCAATTGAGTTTCCCAGAAAAAGAATGCAGTATCTATAGATTACTAGTTCCTCAAATCTGGTATAAGGATTTTGAAGGCAATAGTCATGCTCATAGATTTATTCCCAGTATCAGAACCTGGAATGGACTTCAGACACAAAAACTTTTTATCCAAGGCATACATTAAAAGAAAAAAAAAAAAAAATGAGAAAGGCCAGGTATGGTGGCACATGCCTTTAATTCCAGCACTCAGGAGCCAGGCAGATCTCTGAGTTCCAGGACAGCCAAGGTTAGATAGAGAAACCTTTTCTTGAAAAACAAACAAACAAATAACAAAAAATAAGTGAGTGGAGAGATTATGTTAGGAGCTCTGGCTGCAGTAGGTATAGTGGCATATGCATTTAATCCCAGCATTTAGCAGCAGAGACAGGTGAGTCTCTGTGAGTTAGAAGTCAGCCTGGTCTAAAAACAATGGGCTGCCCTTCCAGAGGACCCATTTTCAATTTCCAGCACCACCATGGTGGCTTACAGCCATCTTTACGTCCAGTTGAATTTTGGGGACCCAACAATCTCATCTGGCCTCTACAGGCACCAACATGATGCGAATACATATATGCAGGCCAAACACTCATACACATAAGGTAAAATTTTAAACGAAATAACTAAAAAGATATCAGCATGGTGGCGCACGGCTTTAATACCAGCACGGGGCAAGGCAGGAGGATCTCTGTGAATTCGAAGAAAGCCTGTAATACATAGTGAGTTTCAGGCCAGCCGGGAATACACAGTGAGACCCTGTCTCAAAAAAGAAAAGGAAGTATTATGAATATGGCATAGCTTCGTGACAGGTTTGTCTACCATATGTAAGATATCTTTACAAAGAGAAAAGAGTATGTCCAAACGAGAAACTAAGTTTGAGAGAACAAAAGGGTGGAAACAGATGTTCCTGAAATGCAGCGACAAACACAGCATTCAAACCAATAGTGTCTGGAAGACATTACTTCCGACAGAGTAGCACGCAGACACCACCTGAGGAAGGAGCCAGACACAAGAAACCCAAAGGCTTGAGATTCGAGGCGGGTCCAATAGGTAGGTCTTGCAAAATCAGTGTCCTACCCCAACTAATACGTGCTAAGGCACGTCACAGCACTTCCGGTTTGGTAGGCTAGAGCGGGAAACAAAAGGAGACGGAGAACGCATGCGCTGAGAGTGAGTCCCGGATTCTGGTGGGTTCTTCCGCTCAGGCCTGGGGAAGCGCTTCCGGGTCTCTGCCGGCTGCCGGCTCTTGGCGCGGTAAGTGCGGAAACGAAGCTGTTGCCGTCTCCTTGATCGTTCTTTCTTCCCGCTTGCAGAGAAATCCAGTTCCTTTGACTCGCCTCTCCAGCAGCTCATATATTCGGCTCTTTTACGCTTAACGACATCCTGCTCATTGGCCGCTTCCTCGAATCTAAGCCCCACCCATCACACAAGTTCCGTCATTCATTGGTTTCACTTCCTGTCACCCAGCATTTCTTTCAGTTAATTGGCCTCAGCCAGGCCGCGCGCATTTTTTTGCGTTTAGCATCCCTTTAAGGACAAAATCCTGCCAGCGTCCCGCCCATGCCTCCTTCCTGTTGGTCAAGCTCACAGTCATTATCATAATGAGCAAAGAATGGGCGTTGGTGGGTAGGGTTTTAGGATATAGATTCTGTCAGTACTTTCTGGATGATGGTGTGTGCTCTTGCCTGTCACACGAGCCTGGGGAGCTTTGGTCTAGGGAATGGCAGTGACTAGTTCTGCGTGAATCAAATTAGAACTAGAGTAGAGCCAAGTGTGGTGGCTGGCGTACGCCTTTAATCCCAGCATTCGGGAGCTGAGGCATGCGGATCTCTGTGAGTTTGGGACTAGCCTAGTCTATATAATGAGTTCCACACCAGGCAGGGCTACCTCGTGAGACCCCGTCTCATTTTTTAAAAATAAATAAATAAAAATGGGAGATGCCAGTTTTGTTTTTCTTGCACTCCTGCTACATTACTGGGCCTGGATCCCTCCCTTGTGTGTGTTCTAAGTAAACTCCACCCAGTATGCGACCCAAAGTCAAGTTTACCTGTCACTGGGTCTCATGAACTGATGGATTTTAATTCAGCTTTTTGATGACCTCCTGGCCATTAGCTTTAATCCACAAAGTTGATTTTATTTGTTCTCTTACATGTTCATCATTCTCTTATGTGTTTGTCTGTTTATCCATGCTTCCTAGTCTATTTTATCCTTGGTTATGTGTAGTAGTGTTCTTTGACTGTGGTCAGTGAAAGAGATCGTGGTTCATGTCCAAAACATATTTGCACTGGTTGGACGTGATATGAGTCAAAAGAGAAAAAATTGAGTTTTTTGATGTGCATGTGTATGTTTAAAAAGAATTTTACTAGATGCCTGCTATTGCTAATTTTGTACATAATCACAATGCCACATTCCATCTCTGGTTCCCAGTCTCTTCTTGAGTGGCATACAGCTTCATTACTTTATTTTGTTGTCAGAATAACTTTAAGGATGATATAATTGTTATTATCCCCATTTTTACAGATGAGGAAACTGAGGCCCAGAGAGGTTAAGTGTATTGGCCAAAGTCAAACATCTAGTAAGTGATGGAGCCAGGACTCAAACTCAGGTCTGTCTGATTTCAAGAGGGAAGGGAAGCCTCTCTGCTACCTCCCACTCTACCCCATCGCCAAACTGAATTGCATCTGCATCAAAACAAAACAAAACATATTCACTTGACCCTTTCCCTCAGCTTAGGAGCCATGTCCACCTTGTTCCCTTCACTGTTCCCTCGTGTGACTGAGACACTGTGGTTTAATCTGGATCGACCCTGTGTGGAGGAGACAGAGCTGCAGCAGCAGGAACAGCAGCATCAGGCCTGGGTGAGTGAGGACCTAGCTCAGCATGGAGATGACCTCTGGGTCATAACCTTGCCTTATTTTGAAGACCTGCTTATGAAAAGCCTTTTTCTCTGATTCGGGAATAGTTAGGATGGGTACTTGGAGGGTAAAGTTCTCATTTTGTGGTACCCTAACTGGCTGAGGACTTTAGGGTTAAATTAGATGTTAAGCTCCTGACAACTTAAATTCTTTTCTATAAGTCATAGAACTTAATTAATTTAACTTAACTACTTAATGAGGGCCTACAAGATGCCATATTTTAGGCTGTGTTTCACTTCACCCTCATCAGAATTACATGAGAAAACTGAGGCCAAAAGACTTTACATATGTCCATCAATTTTATAAGATGACAGGAGAAAGGGGTATTGAATCTTCCTGAGAACTGGGCGAGTATAAGCTTTCATTAAAGGGTAGAGTAAGCCAGTCCCATGCCCTTGACCTGCTCTGCTTGGGCCTTGGCCCTGCTTTTACCCATACTCCTTTGCCCACAGCTCCAAAGCATCGCAGAGAAAGACAACAACCTGGTACCTATTGGCAAGCCAGCCTCAGAGGTAAGTGGCTCCAGCAGGTGGGGACTATGTGATGCATAGCAGCAGATCAGGGTTTCATTTTAATTTAATGCAAGCCATTGCCTTGCTTCTGACTCAAAACAAATGTGGTTCTCAATCTGGGTAAAGAGCTAAAGTGGAAATTTGAGGGAGTAGACATTGGGCCTAGCACTAAGGAGGCTGACTTTCAGGTCATGCAGCAGCCTGGCATACTCAAGGTGGGCAGGGTTGGAAAAGAGGAGGCTCCCAGTAGGCCAGCTCTTGACTTGGTCCAGGAGCCCTGGGACCTACAGACTCTCTTGCCCCCCCAGCACTACGACGATGAGGAAGAAGAGGATGATGAAGATGATGAGGACAGTGAAGAGGATTCAGAAGATGATGAGGACATGCAGGACATGGATGAGATGAATGACTATAATGAGTCACCTGATGATGGAGAGGTCAATGAGGTAGGCGGGGTGTAGGGGAGTGCCTTTGTTCCTAGTCTCCTGCCTCTGATCTAATTGATGGCCAAGGGATGCAGAAACCCTGGCCCTACTCAGGGGCAGGATCTGGGCTGAGGCTGGCTGAGGCCCCTCCCCACCCACACCCAGCCTCCTCTTCAGGTGGACATGGAAGGCAACGAACAGGATCAGGACCAGTGGATGATCTAGGTAGACAAGCCAAGGTGGCCTCAGGATGATTCCAGGCCACCCCAACCTATCTTGCATCCACAGCCTCAGCCCCTCAGCCTGCAGAACCAGCTTGTGGCTGTAGTGTCTAAAGCTTTCTCTTAGGCACTTTCTCAGCTGCTGCCAGGACAAGGTCTCCTTGGGCCCTCCCAGGCCATCAGTCTTCCCTTGGATCCCTAGAGCCTGAGCCCATCCCACCTTCCTGGCTGGTACCTCATTCCTTGGTTGCCAGGTGTGGTCCCTTTCTAACCCTCTTTAATAAAGACACAGGACTGATTGTTTCCCCCAATGTCTATTCCCTGTTTGTTGGTGGGACCCAGAGAGAAGTCCAGCATCTTTTCTTGGACACTGGGAAGGGGTCATTTAAGAGATCTCAAGCAAACCTAATGGACCAAGTGGGCCAGGATTGGAGCTCAGGCTTCTGTAGTTGATAATTCCTGTGGCCTAGTGCACTCAGATGCTCTCAGGGCCTCGTTGTCTGCAGCTGCTACTGATCCCGTCCAGAAGCTGTCTGAGTCTTACAGCTGGGGCTCTGCCAGACAGCTGTCTTCTTTTTGTTGTAATTTATTTAGTTTATGCTTAGAGATTTTTTTTGTCTGTTTGTCTGTCTGTACGTATATCACATGCGTGCCTGTGCCATGCGAGTGCTGGAAACTGAACCCCAGTCCTTGAGATAGGGAGCAGCAGCCAAGGCTCTTAACTGCTGAGCTATCTTTCCAGCCCCTTAGTGTTTAGAGACTAGACTGAATCTCAGAAGAGGGAAGGACACACCTGGAGGGAGTGATCAAGAACAGAACTAGATGAGGACTCCGGCCTCTTCCTGCTTCCAGTCTCTGGTTTTCTAGGAGAGGACCTTGTGGGACCAAGGAGACTGATAGAATTTGACACTTTGGATCAGTATGGAAGTTGGGGTAGGCAAAGTTGAGAAGAAAACTCCCTGGCCTGAACCTAGTATATGTTGGACACTAAACAGAAAGGGAAAAGGGATATTCTGAGGTCCTTGGTTGAGTGAGGTTGGGATTGTATCAGTAAATATCCCAGGTCTTGGATCTCAGCCAGGTCCAGCATAGGTGAGTTGGGCTATGCCATCCTTGATGGCAGGGAAGTCTGGGAGGCTGGTGTGGTGGAGGCGGCAGCGATAGCGGCCGCAGCTCTTGGTGTATTGTAGGAAGCGGGGTGCACCAGGGAAAAGCACATGGTCAGCCAATACAGTGGCACCACTTGGGAGCAGAGCATGGGCTTCTAGTAGCTGCAGATCCCTTAAGTAATATCTAGGTCGATGTGCCAGGAGCACCAGATCTGCCCGATTCAGCTGGTGCTGAGCTCTTAGGCGCGGGATCACTTCCTCTGAGCTGCCCACAATGAGCTCCACCTGTGGGGAAAGCCATAGCAAAGGTGAGAATAAGAAGGATTGCTTTCCCGATGTAAACCCCACCAGGACCTGTCTGATGTCATGCCAGGTGTGACAAGTGTCTCACATTTCCTCTGCCTCATAAATCTAGTGGTCAGCATCAGCACTGTAATCTCCATTATGTGCCCATGAAGAAGCTGAGAATCAGAGGATATGTGCTTTACCTGAGGTCACACAGCTAACGGAACAGTAAGATCTGGACTCAGACTTGCTTGCCTAGGGAGAGCTTCTTCTTAGCTGTTGCTTCTATAGTCTAGTAGGAAATGAGAGCAAATGACTTGGGATTGAGGGAGTAGGAGCTACCTGCCCTCCAGGATGCCAGCTGCCTGAGTCAGCTGCTTCCTTGAATGGGAGGCCCTTACAGAGGAGGCCTAGCTAGAGCAATTCCTGGGGTAGCTGAGGAGAGATACCAGCTTTGGGGAGATGGGAAGCTGACCATTTGCTCATCGAAGCCAGCCAGCCGGATGAGTTTTTCAGCCACTGATGCTGTACGAGGGTCCCGCTCCACAGTGAGAAGGCGACTCCCAGGAGGCAAAGCACGAGCAATAAACAGCGTAGAGTATCCACAGTAGGTGCCCAGCTCCAGCACACAAACAGGGGCCTTCTCTTCCACCAGCCGCATGAGAATCTGACCTATGGGGCAAAATGGCTGTTGTAAGAAGACATCCAAATCAGGTGTGCCCAGAATCAAACATACTACTGTGTGTTCTTCATGTTGTATTTATATATGAAGCTGAACAGGCTGCCCTTTCCTGCTTCTATTTCCATCCACCTGGCCAACTTGAATCCAAGCATTCTAGACTCAGTTTAAATGTTTCTTCTTCAGGAGGGCCCAGGCAAAAGCAACCACCCAATCTTCCAGGTTCCTGAGACATTTTCAGTTTCTTTCTCAAACCTCTGCACTCCCTTATTGCTCGGTGTCTTTTTGATTTTGGAATTGGATAAATCACTTAGTACTTAGAAGTACTGTGCTGTCTAGGCAGACAGCTATCTTGATATGGATGTGGAAGTCTCTGGTAAGGAAGAAAGTCTAGAACAGATAACTAACAAAGCTCTGAGTTATGATTATTCCCCTGTGTGATGCTCTCTTTGAGGCCAGCATCTGTGGCTGGTTCACCCTCTGTGACCTCTACCTCCTCCCTCAGCACCTGGTACAAAAGAGTGGCAATAAATGTCTACTGGATAAATGAATAACTTGGTCCAGGCTCCTCATTTCCAAATGGAAAAAAAAGTCATAACACAATCATAAAACTTCCTATATACCCAGTAAAGCAATAGGTAATTTCAGATCTTTCTTCACCATTTTCAGATTATTTCTAAAACAGAAGACTAGGGAGGGGACACTGACCTTTAACAGGGCCCATGTGGCTCAGGTACTCGCAGCAGCTGCTCCAATGGTCTAGAGTGGTAAGGATGTGGCCAGGGTCTCCAGGCAGGGCATGGGTGAGCACGTAGCTGAAGGCCCGCTCCTCAATTCGAAGTCCTGACAGGCAGTCCCTGAAGCTTCTCAGCAGAACTGTACGCACCAGCAGTCGGAAATGGTGCCGATATCGCACCAGCAGTGTCACCACGAGTGGCAGGAATGCTAGTGCAATGGCAGGGGACATTGTCCCTTCCTAGATCCTAGGACAGAGGGAGACTTAGGAGGGAAACCTACCTGTATCATTTTCCTGTCATTTGTACAGCCTTTATCAGTTGCAATTATCACAGCCTGTTGATTTTTGCTGGAGACCTAGCAGAACTGGGATTTGAACCCACACTATGCACTTTCTCTGCCATGTTGTCTGTGTTTAGCATCCAACCACATCTTTATCTCTTCCTAGTCCTGACTGTGGATCTGTTTCAATACTGTTCCCTATGCCCACCCACTTCCCTAGCATCACTCTTTTTCAGGACCTTTTTCATCAATTTCTTGGGGTATCTTCCTCCCATCATACTCTGTTCCATTATAGTGTAGCCAAAGAGAAAAGCCTGCCAGCACTCAGGAGGCAAAGGCAGGAGGATCACTGAACCAGGTCTACAGAGTAAATTCCAGGACAGCTAGGGCTACGCAGAGAAACACTGTCTCAAAAAACAAAAATGAAAAACCAAAAATCAAAAAGAAAAGCTTTGTCTGAGAGATGGTTCAGTGGTTAAGAGCACTGATTCTTCTTCAAAGGCCCTGGGTTTGATTCTTAGCACCCACATCTGGTCACTTACAACTGTCTGTAACTCCAGTCCCAGGGGATCTGATGCCCTCTTCTGGTCTCCACAGGCACTGCATGCACATGGTGCACAGAAGTCATTCAGGTAAAACATCCATTTATAAAATAGAAATAATCTTTTAAAAATAACTACCCATAATATTTGGCACACACTTGTAATCCCATCATGAGGAAGGCCAAGGTAGAAGGATCTCAAATTTTTTTTTTTTTTTTTTTTAAAAACTTTATTTATTTATTTGCCTTGGTGTTTGCCTGGAACTGGAACTACAGACAGTTGTTAGCTGCCATGTGGGTGCTGGGAATCGAACCCGGGTCCTCTGGAAGAGCAGACGGTGCTCTTAACCACTGAGCCATCTCTCCAGCCCCAAAGGATCTCAAATTTGAAGTCAACCTGGGTTACATCTGAGACCCTATCTCAAAAATAAATTCACTCTGTTAGGGAATAGTTTTGTTTTGTTTTTCCTATCCAAGGGCTCGTCCTGTCTGCTCTTCTCCAGTGTTAGTCCTCCTTGGTTCTACGTGTTTTCTCCAGTCCTGTCCCCTCTTTTGTATTCCCCTCATTAAGAATTCACTGTATGGGGCTGGAGAGATGGCTCAGCGGTTAAGAGCACCCTCTGCTCTTCCAGAGGACCCGGGTTCGATTCCCAGCACCCACATGGCACCTAACAACTGTCTGTAGTTCCAGTTCTAGGCAAACACCAAGGCAAATAAAAAAAAAAAGAATTCACTGTATAAGCAAAGCATGCACCCCCACCCCTCAGTATCAAATCATTCAGCTCTCTTCTCCAGGACCCTATAGGGATAGCTGCCCTTTCTTCTCCCACTGCTCCCCTACTCAGGTCTGACTGGCAGGCTGTTTTCGCAAGACCCTTGGTTGGAAGGGGACTGTATGCTAAAATTTAAGAATATAAGAATCAATGTAAAGAAGCTTATGATATGGATATGAATTGGTGTGCTTGGGAACCCACAAGGCCCTGCTTACCTGGGCTGAAGGCTCCTAGGAAAGACCAGAGTACCGGAATGGGAAGTCCTCGAGGGGAATAACCCTGAAGAAGGAGGCTAGACCCGCAGACCTAACTTCAATTATTGATGCTGAGGCTGTTGTTACCTGAGACCTGCAGTTCAGGTTACCAGGCCCCAGCACAAACTTCAGCTGCCTCTTTTTTTTTTTTCTTCAGAAACCCTCGAGAAACAATTCTAACTTCTTGATTTGAAGAATTAATAAATGCTGCTAGGTCTGGTGACTTCTCTAATCCTTGAGATCAGGACTTACTCAGTTCAAAATCTAAGTTTTCTGTGTTAGGTCATAGGTCACAGAGAAGAGTTAAACTCTGTCCCTGTCTTCCAGTGGCTCACATTTGTTAGAAGAGATGAAGTCAGAAACACAATAGAATACACTGTGATCACCAGACTAGGGATTCCACAGTTATGAGGGAGTGGCATATTGTAGCCAGTAAATATTTTAATATTTGTTAACCATGTATACGGTGTTCTGTCAGCACGCCAGAAGAGGGCACCAGATCTTATTATAGATGGTTATTGGGAATTGAATTCAGGACCTCTGGCAGCCGGTGCTCTTAACCTCTGAGCCATCTCTCCAGCCCCCCCCCCCAACTTTAAATGTATGTGTATGGGTGTCACAGCATGTGATCTGTGCACCATGTACATATATGAGGTCAGGAGTTGATAGATGATTGTGAGACACTGCTGGTGTTGGGAATTGGATTTGGGTCCTCTGGGGGAGCAGCAGCAGTGCTCCAATCACTGGAGTTGTCTCTAGCCTCAACATTTGCTAATTAATAAGAGAACAGAACCACTGGATTAAGTAAAGAGACAGAGGACCTCAGAATAGGATCAGAAAAGGCAAACAGGAAGTTTGTATTTGGGTTTTTAAGACTGTAATCCTTGATTTAGAGGAAGGAGTGTGTGCCATTTGCCTGCGCAGGTAGAACTCACCTTAATTAACAAACTGCCAAATAAGGAAATAGAGATAGTTCCGTGGTTAGGAGCCTAACAGCCTGACTTCAATCCCTAGGAACCAACCAACTCCCGCAAGTTGTCCTGTGACCTCCACATTGCACCAGGACACGTGTTCACACTCGTATACGTACTCAAAATAAATGAAAATATAGTTTTGCCGGGCATAGTGACATACACCTTTTATCCTAGCACTCGGAAGGCGGAGGCAAGTGGCTCTCTAAATTCGAAGCCAGTGTGGTTTGCACAGTGAATTATAGACCTGCGAGGGGTTATATAGTAAGAGTGAGACCTTAGACACACACACGCACACGCACACGCACACACACACACACACACACACACACACACACACACACACACACGGCAATGAAACTGGCAGATAGTTTCCGAGTGAAGCACATCCCACTCAGCTCCACGATGCTACTCGCCCCAGTCATGGCACTGAAGAGACCGCGGGCCCACAAAGGTGGCCTTGACACCATGTGATCACATAACTCAACCAGCTCTCGGGCCAAAGGACGAAAGGAAAGGATTCAGAGCTACACACTGGGACAACACAATCATAAGACTGGCCCCTCGAATCACGTGCCACGCGGTCTGTCACGTAAGACGCGCTTTTCCATTGGGTGGAGGTGGTCACGTGGGGGGCGGGACCGGAAGCCAAGATTTAGCAGCGGTGCTCAAAAGAGAGGCTGGGCGGGGGAGGGGAGCGGGAGGCCCCAGAGGGTCATGTGACCGGAAAGGCTCCTGACGGACTCCGTCCCTCCTCGGCGCCGCCTGAGCGCCCGGCCCGACCCCGCCATGGGGTGCTGCTATAGCAGCGAAAACGAGGACTCGGACCAGGTGCGGCCGCGGTTGGCGAGGTTTGGGACTGTGGGCTACGACCGCGGGACTTGGGGCCCAGAAAAAAGCCCGCAGCAGCAGCAGCGGCGGCGAGCCGGACTGCAGGCTCACCGAGTACGGAGGCCTGGAGGGGACAGATTACACGGAGGACGGACGCCAAGCCGGGCTCCTACCCTCTTTAAGATCCTAGTCTACTCCAGCCTAGGGTCACGCTGGGCGCCGCCTGACTCGGCCCCTCCCCTTCCACCTTCCAGTACCCACGTACTTTCTTGCAGCTTGAATCCTCAGACTGTGCCTGGGAAGCATTCGCTTTCCCAGATTACCGTGCTGCTTGTATAAGTGGACTTTACGAACCCGTTCTAGAGATAGGTAGTTTGAGGTTCTCAGTCCCCCGAGATAAATCATAAATTTGTAATGATTTATGTAATGTCACTGCTCGTGTCTGAAGGCACTTGAGTTGGCCAGTGAAAAATTTAATAGAATGAAGACACCGGGGCTTAAGGGAAGCAATAGAGTTTAGCTTTGACCGGTATGGAGGAAAGAGGGAGTAAGAAGTTCATTTTGTTTATGAGTTTGGCTTGCAGTTCCCTGTCCCTGCCTGGAGGTTCTTCTAGCTAGAGAGTGTCTCTCTGAAAAATGTGACTGTAGAGTTAGTTGTTCCTTTCGAGGAAACAGTAGCTTGTAAGAGACTTAGCGTTTTATATTTTAAATTTTCCATCTTCCTCTTGGTGCATTCTCATTCCTCTCCACCCCACGGCCCCTGCTCTGCATGACCACTTTGGAGGAAGGGGAGACTCACAAGTGGGTGTCAGGCCACTGGCCATGCCTTTTATAGTTGCCTCAAAGCCTGAGTTCTGCTTTCTATGCACGGTAGGCACAGAGTCACAAAGAACAATTTCATCCAGTCTAGTGGAGGATAGAGTCACTGCCACTTGGAAGTCGTTCTTTCTCCAGTGAGGGCACTTTGGGTGAAGAATTGCAGTTCAGGAAAGTGTGATTTGTATGGCGGGGTGAGTGGTTCCTGATTCTCACACTTGTTATTTGACCTGAGTTTGACATGTCCTGTGGCAAGAATCTTTCACTTCGTCCTGGCCTACTAAAGGAGAGAACAGCAAACCAGGAACCCACCACAAAACATCAGAAAGGGATAGGGCAGTATTCCTGCCTAGTGGTAGTGCTGTGGCCTAATGGGAACATATCTCTTAAAGCATGAGGTCTGTTATGGGAAAAGAATACCAACTTCTAGGAGGGAGAGCTGGACATGCTTCTCTTCAGAAATTTTACCTTCCCCCTGATTCTCATTTCTGGCTGAGACAAAGTCTCATGTAGCTCAGACTGGCAAACCTATTAGTTGAGAATGACCCTGAAGTTCTGATTCTCTTTCTTCTGTCTGAGTGCCAGGATCATAGGCATGTGCCACCTATGTCCAGTTTATGCAGGAGTGGGTATCAAACCCAGGGCTCTGCTAGCTAGGCATGTATTGTCCCAGTTGGGTCATATCCCCAGCCCCCTCTTTTAGTTAAGTAGGCCCTCCTTTCTTTGCCACTGTTTAGCCCTTTATTATAAAGAGAAAGCCATCCCTGTTGGCTTACACTTAAAATCCCAACACTTTGGAGGCTGAAATGAACTGTTTCAAGTTTATGGTCAGTTGTTACATAGTAAGTTCTGGGTTAGTTTTGAGGTACACAATGAACCTGTGTCTCAAAGAAAAAGAGAAACACACAAACATTCAGAGGGCTTTTACATTTATCTCATATGAGTTAACATGTTTAAAGTTGAGGAATAAGTTCAGAGAATCTAAGATTTAGCTAACATGAGAAGTACTCTAGTCAAGGTGGGTTTTTTTTTTTTATTTTATTTTTTACTTATTTATTTGTCATGGTGTTTACCTGGAATTGGAACTACAGACAGTTGTGAGCTGCCATGTGGGTGCTGGGAATCGAACTCTTGTCCTCTGGAAGACCAGTCAGTGCTCCCAGCCGCTGAGCCATCTCTCCAGCCCTGTCATGGTGTTTTCAAACACAGGACATGTGCCTTACGCATGGAGAAAAGCTCTGAGATAGTCAGTTGTAGGCAGATACCATGGGTCTGTGCTAAGGTAGTGAAATCTTGACTCTGGCTGTATTGGCTTGGGAGGCAAACTTTGACGTGACAAATTTACCCCATATACCACTCATTCTTTGGCTATCAGGTGATGTCATTAACTGTTTTGGGTTTTTGTTGCTGTTGTTGTTTGTTTGTTTGAAGAGGGTATCTCTATGTAGCCTTGACTTCCCTGGAACTTGCTATATAGACCAGGCTGGTTTTAACTCACTTCCCTGAGTGCTGAGACAAGATGTGCACCACTACTTTTGGCTCAGTTTGTCTACTTTTGGGATTGCTGGGCTTCTTCAGGAAATCAAAAAGATAACCTCCTTCTTGAACCCCTGTTGGGGATGATGACATAAGATCCTGCAGAAAGATTTGTCAAGAGTGGCTGGGAAAGCAGGCATAGGAAGCATTGTGAGTCTCATAATGAACCAGCTTTCTTTACACATCTGTTTATCTTGGGCAAACATTTTATCTTTCTAGCCTGTTAATACTGAGGAAGAAGAACCATAGATGCTTCCTTTTCCAGGGTTAACTAATTGGGTCAAGTGGCCTGAGGAGGAAGAGCAAAGTAGAAAGGCTGAGGCTGTCTGGGGTGGGGCTGGCAACGAAGGAGGAAGTAGCTCTCTGTAGGGAGAGTTGTGGCTAAGGAGCTGGCTCCTGCTGCAGGGAAACTGGTAGGAGCACGCTGGGAGGAGAGTCCCCAGACTGGCAATAGGCCACTGAAAGTTGATGGGTCAGCAATGGCTAGATTCTCACACTGTATTCCTTCCCCACACGGTATTCCTTCGGAAGTGGCCTTGTCCTAGCTCTCCATGGCCTCAACAGACATCCAGTGGGTCTGCTTATCCAGATTGCACCTGACACAAAGCTAGCAGGGATCTGCAGCTGATGAACTCAAGGCAGTGTTGAGCCCAGAAAGCAGAAGACTAGAACAAGGATCTGAACCAGGACAAGGAAAATTGAGAAGATGGAGACTTGGTTTAATTCTAGATTGGTTCTGGTGGTTGTATATATAGGCTAATAGTAGCAGGACTGCTAAAGACTGAGGAGGCTGTGTTGGGGAGAGTACAGTTTGGCAGGGAGGAAGCTCCACTGTTCCTGTGAGGTCAGCATATACCAGGCATCAGGCCACAGCAGGGTGAACTCCTGAGAGGAGAAAAGAACACCAAAACATCACTGTAATCTCAAACTGAGGGAGGGAGAGGCTGAAGACTGCTAAATTCCAGGCCAGCTTGGTTATATACTGCCACAGCATCCTGGGGAGCACGGAAAGACTGCTGTGTGCATGTGTGTGTTGTGTTTCTTGTGGTGGCTTTACAAAGATCCTGGGGAGAAAGAAAGAGGATATCGGTGGCTGTGTCTCAGTTGTGGGCTTGGAGTCTCTGCACTAAGGTAATGTGAAAAATGGCAAGATACAATGGGCCTGCTCTCTCTTGGGGTCCAGGGCCTTGTCTGGCCTCACCAGGGCCTCACAGTGTTGGGGAACAACATTCTTGCTGGGGAATACTTGATTCAGAGGACTAGGAAGGCTGCTCTTGGGTTCTGACTTGCACAGATTTCTCCTCTACACCCTTGTGTTGGTACTTTCCTGGTTCCTCTGACTTTCAGTTTCCAAAGCCTTTATCCATTATGTTTGACCAGTTCACCGAGAGGCTCTAGGACTGTTGCTGGATGCCTGCTTTGTTCCTTTCTGAATGTTTAGGTTCTCTAGGTTCATCCTAGACCACCAGCTTTGGGCCAGCCAGAGACTGAATGTTTTCTCACTTTGGATCTATCTGGATACTTTGGTTATCTTTATAAAAATAGTTTTAATATTTAAAGGTCAGAGCTGGTCTGAGGAGAGGATCTGTGAGAAGAAATGAAGGTTAGACTTAAGGTCCTGGGACTGACTTTTCTCTCCTGGCCCTTCCTAGGATCGGGAGGAGCGGAAGCTGTTGCTGGACCCCAGTAGCACCCCTACCAAAGCCCTCAATGGAGCTGAGCCCAACTACCACAGCCTACCTTCAGCTCGCACAGATGAGCAGGCCCTGCTTTCTTCCATCCTTGCCAAGACAGCTAGGTGAGTGTCACAAGACCAGGCTGGGGCAGGTCAAGATCACTAGGGAGAGATGCCTCTGGGTTCTGCCCTGTTACAATGGATAGGTGGGAGTACTAGTGTCAGATAGGGTTAGACTTGGCGCCTAGCACGGATTCTTGTCTGTACCTCCCTGAAGCACCTGTCATGTCTTCTCTGTCTCTTCTCTTCAAAGCAACATCATTGATGTGTCTGCTGCAGACTCCCAGGGCATGGAGCAGCATGAGTACATGGACCGGGCAAGGCAGTACAGGTGAGCACAGGGCCAGCCTCCTACTTATTCTTTTCTAGCTTTGCAGTCTGCTCCCTGTCCAGGCTCTTCATTTGGGTAGAGCCCAGAAGACTGACTGTAGATCACATAGGTGCCTCAGGCATTCAAGTCAGCCCTGTTTGCCCAATATATCCGATCAAGGGTGATCAGGCCAAAGGAATACAGGCAAATGAGAGTGTGAAGACCCTGTCACCATGGTCCCCTGGCCTGAGGAGTGAGGCTTGCCTGGGCAGGGCATGGCAGGGCAAGCAAGACAAGCCTTGGCTTAATTGTCTTTCCATGACCCCTCTTCCCTCTTGGCCAGCACTCGCTTGGCAGTGCTTAGCAGCAGTCTGACCCATTGGAAGAAGCTCCCACCGCTGCCGTCTCTCACCAGCCAGCCCCACCAAGTGCTGGCCAGCGAGCCCATCCCCTTCTCTGACTTGCAGCAGGTGAGTACTCTGGCCTCTCTCCCTGCCCCCTCCTTACACTGCTTTACAGAAGGGAGGGAGCCTGGCACTTGTTGAACCCGGCTTATTCCCACCTTGTTCTTAGTTTTCATAGCCCTTCTTAGTTCTTCCCTAGACCCTTTTTTCTCCCAACATCTGCACTTGTTTTTGTCTGCCCCCCACCTCTCTCCCTCCCCTCTCTCTCTCTTCCTTCCAAAGATAAAACCCAGGACTTTGTGCATGCCAGGAAAGTAAACTATAACCTAATCATTCTTTGAGAGAAGGCCTCACTGTTATAGTCCAGGCTGGCATTGAACTTGTGCCCCTCCTGATTAGCCTATTGAGTGGTGAGGTTACAGGCGAGCACCAGCACACTGAGCTCTTTTTGGCTTTCAGTCCTTCGTCATCCTTTCCTTTATTGCTAGCCCGTCTCCCACTTTCCCAGTTCTCCCTCTAATGTCTGCTCATGTTTCCTCCCTGGCTCCTCTGTCTCAGGTCTCCAGGATAGCTGCTTATGCCTACAGTGCACTTTCTCAAATCCGTGTGGACGCGAAAGAAGAGCTGGTTGTACAGTTTGGGATCCCATGAAGAGAGGGGTCCTGGGACAGCTCTTCCTCCTCTTCATCCCGTCTCCACCCCACCTCTTCTGGCCCCCAGCCTCACTGTGGCTTTCTACAGTACTTAACCTGCTACTAATCACGGAGAAGAATGTGGAGGAAAAGAATAAGGCTAGAAGCCTGAGCAAGTGAGGACTGAGCAAGGGAGGGAAAACCGATCGCCACTGGCCTTCAAGTCCTGGCTGGGGTGAGGTTGTGGCCAAGAGGACAGGGCCTGGCAGATCTTCACGGTCATTGGGAAGATGGAGGTACCACTGTAGGGGTGAACACCGGGAGACCTAGGGGATCCCTGCCCACCTTTTCTCTTGGCCTCCAATTCACTCCTGCCCCATTCCCTGATTTGGTGCTCATAGGCACCTCACTAGGGATTATGACCAGGGTCTAGAGCTTGAATCTGAATTGAGTTTGTATTTCTAGCACCCTGGGTTTTTACATGTTTGGTCTTTTTGTTTTTGTTTGTCACCCCTCGATAAAGGAAGTATATTCATTTGTGTTGCTGGTTCAACCTGCTCTGTCCTGCCTACCACTCCACTATCTATGTTTGGCTATTCAAGTTTGTGAGCAGTGAGATGCAGAGGAATATCTTTAATAACATTAAGGAGGAATCCAGGAGATTAGCTGATACAGTGTAGGGTAACCTCAGACAGGATGAGAATATTCATTTCCCTTTTCTACTTATGGTAACACTCTCGGAACTGTACAGACTTGAATTGCAGGCAACTGTGACTGTTGGAGACTTTGCCTCAGGCTCAGTAGGTTTACACATAGCCCCTAGGGGAGGGAGCACAGGAAGAGGTCATACTCCCTTGGTCATTCTTCTCAGGAAATGTATTTTGTTGTTGAGACAGGGTCTCACTATGTAATTTGGCTGTCCTAGACTTACCATATAGACCAAGCTGCCCTTGAATTCACAGAGATCCAATTGCCTCTGCCTCCAATGCTAGAATTAAAGTCGTGTGCAATCACTGTCTAGCCATCCTAACCAGAATCACAACCTGAGAATAACTGCTCCAATAGATCAAAGCTATTTTCTGGCCCTACTCTTGAGGCTGAAGGCAGCTCTGCACACTTTGGTGCTTTATGAAGATTTTGGGTGAGGTATGATGGCTTATTCCTGTAATACCAGCACTCAGGAGGCTGAGGTAAAAGGATTGCTACAGGTTCAAAGCTAGCCTGGGCTAGAATTAGAATCTCCCTTTTTTTTTTTCTGATCTCCATTCCCGTGATATCTGAAGGCTAAAGAGTACAAAGAGGGCCCAGTGAGGATAGAGTTTCCTGCATGGTAACACCAGGTTCCTGTGTCTTACGCCAGTAGGCCTTTGCTTCCTCTGTGAAGGTTTATTGGTAGTTGCTGGACGTGGAGGACATCCTTACAAGGTACAGGCGACTTTAATCTGCTGAACAGCTCAAATCATTTATTGTCAAACCAAGCTGATCATCCTCAGGGCATTAGGTGTGATGGGGTCCTTCAAATCTCAGAGTACGTCCTGCTTGATCCGGGGCTTCTTGGGCTTGATGTTCATACGTTTCCAGACTTCGGCTGTAGTGCGGTCTGCCTTGGTGACTCCGCTGAAGTCAAATGTGGTGATACGGGGCAGGTTGCACAGCACATACTGCCTGTGGGAAAGACTTGGGCTGGGGGTGAGCCCCCACAGTGGAGCTCCCTCCACTCTACCAGTTGCTGCTATCTCTCTGACAGCAAGGAACGGAGGGTACCTTGCTGTGATTTGGGAAGACTAGATTCATTCTGGGAGCAAGAGGGTTGCTTAGGTCTGCTGCCTCCTCCTGTGGTCCACATATGGTAGGAGAATGGTTTTGAATTTGTCTCCCATCCCCTTGATCCTTAGAGAGGCTCACTTGGACCCCAACTCCAGGTACTTACCTATATCCCTTTTCTTCTTCAATGGGGTTCCCATGGAGGGTCAGGCTCCGGAGACGAGGGAGGACAGATAACTTATTTACCTCCCCTAGGCGCTGGATGCTGTTGCCATGAAGGTAAAGGACACTTAGGTTGAAGAATGTTGTTAGGACCTGTTTGGGCAGAAATCAAAAGTTAGGCTAGAACAGATACTAGATCTCTGCTCTGACTATCTGGCAGTGAAAGAAAAGAATGGAGAACTTGGTCCCCTTCAGTACCCCTCATAGCCATTCTAGATGACTCCAGTATGTTTCTGTTACTTTTAAAAAATTATTTTTTATGTGTATGGGTATTTTGCTTACATGTATGTATGTATGTATGTATGTATGTACACCACATGCGTGCTTAGTGCTTGTGGAGGCCATTGGATTCCCTGGAATCTGATCTACAGACAGTTATGAGCCACCATGTAGGTGCTGGGAATTAAACTGAGGTCCTTGGAAGGGCAGCCAGTGCTCTTAACTACTGAGCCATCTTTCTAGCCCTTATTTTATGTGTTTGCCTGCATGGATGTCTGTGTCCCACATAAGAGCCTGGTCAAAGTCAGAAGGTTAGGCCCCTAGACACTGGAGTTACAATGATGGTGGTTGCCATCCACTGTGCATATGCTAGGAACCAAACCCAGGTCTTCTTGCAAGAGTAACAAATGCTCTTAACAATTAACCTTTGAAGTCTCTTTTAGGGACAAAACCTAAAATAGAGCTGGTATCCATCTGGCTAGCCATTTGACTGGTCAGGTGACAGCTCTCCTCTGCAAAACTTACCTTCCCACTAAGGCCTTTCCAACTGTGATGACCCATGATTTTTCCAGCAGACGACTATCAGCTCAGCACATAGGCTCTGAAGGGCCTAGTTGAGTTCATATCATTGTATATCAAAGAAGAACAGTCTCCAAGTCTATGCTCCAAACCTTTCCCCTTCCAAGAGGGATCTTGGGCAAAAAGGGGCCCAACCCTTTCCTTTCCTATCTTCTTTCCTTCTCTCCCTTCTCCTTTCTCATGTAGTCTAGGCCGGCCTCAGGCTCACTGTGTAGCTGAGGTGATCTTGAACTCATCTCCCTACCTCTACTTCCCAAGTGCTAAAATTACAAGCAACTAGAATTACAAGCAAGCAACTTGTTTTAGGACTTAGGGTTCGCAGAATGCCCCTGACGTACTTGCCTGCTGCCTTTTCTCAGTTGAGCTCAGCACAGGTAAGTGCCCGTGGTAACTGCTATAGCTTTGCTCCAGCCACTTATAGGCAAGTTGGTTCTCACACATTTTCATGTAATCCTTACAAAACCATTATGATTATAACACTTTATTCCCCTTTATAGGAAGGCTGGAGTTTTAAGAAATTATGTAAGGTCCTTTCTCCCTCTCCCCCTGCCAGAGGTTGCTGGTGTCTCTGACCTCCCCTCCATTTTCTTTCTCCTTCTCTCTTCTCCTCTCCCTTTCTTAATCTATAATAAAGTCTCTCTACATGAGCTCCCCCCCAAAAAAAGAAGAAACTGTAGCTTGTGAGACTCCAGGAGGCAGAGGCAGGTAGATGATGGAAGGCCAGCCTGATGAACATAGTGATTTCAGGCCGACTATGGATACATAGTGAGATTGTCTCAAAAAACCCCAAAACAAAGAAGTTATTTGCAGTTACGTAATAAAGGGGAAACTGATGATTTGTGCAACATCTATGGATGATCTCTGCAACCATGTCCTTTGAACTGCACCATACTGCCTCCACTTCCTTAATAAGGGAGTAAAAAGGCTGTGGCTGGACACTGTGCCTTCAAGCTACTTCTTGACTGCATGTCCTGGGCTAGGAACTCACAGGGTCAATGGAAGTCAGGTCATTGAAGGAGAGGTCAATCCAGGCCAGGTTCTCTGGGTGCTGCAGAAGCTGTGAAGTCACCTGGCTGAAGTCTTTCAGATCATTGAGGACATTGTTGTTGAGCCACAGGGACTGAGTCAGTGACTTTCCTGACTTAGAGTGCTTCACTGGTCGTAGACCTGTCCTTGGCTCCTCGCTTACCAGATCTATGATGACAAAATAAGATTTGAGCTTATTTAGATTTTAAAATTTTATTTGTATGAGTGTTTTGCCTGTATTTATGTACACTGTGTGCATGCTTGGTGTCTGCAGAAGTCAGAAGAGTATGTGAGATCCCCTAGAACTGGAGTTAAGGGTGGTTGTGAGCCACTATGTAGGTATTAGGAATTGAACTTAGTGCCTCTGAAGGAGCAACAAGTGCTCTCAACCTCCAAGCCATCATTCTAGCCCAAGGCTTGAGTTCAGGTTCAGCATCTTTGCTTTTCTGCCTTTAGGAATTGAGAAGGAAGAGCTGGAGGGATGAACATATAAGTGGTGCTACTTTGAGGCCTTGGAAAGGCCCCAGCACTAGAGTCTAGTGAGACCCTCCCTGTCTCAAGCTCGAAGATCAAAGTTAAGTTTAAAGTAAGGGCTAAAGAATTTTAGGTCAGATGGCCTTCTCATGTGTATTGCATTGTTGGATTCTGTATATACCACCCGTTAGTGGAGCAGACTTTTCCCCATTTTACAGATAATGAAAGGAAGAACCAGAGTTGTTGGGATGCAGAATCCTCCTTAGTATATCTTACAGAAGTCACTTCAGTGGAGCATATCCAGTGTCCTTCCCTTCCTCCATTCATTACAAGCTTTATCAGATAGTAGATACACAGTAGTAAACAATGAGAAAAAATGTGCCAGGTTCTGGGTGACCAGGAGGGCAGGGATGAAGCATATGTGTCTCAGGAATTTCTGTGGGCAGGATGAAAACAAAGTGGTAATAAGTGTTATGTGATAGTCCACAGTAAGTACAGCAAGGAAGGGGTGCATTGAAAGCGCAGGGAAGGTGGAGTCGGCTGAATTTGGTAACTAGGAGATGTTAACCAGGCAAAGAAGGGAGAAAGGATGAGAATATGAGCAAAGGCACAAGACAGCAGGATGGAGACACATGTCCACCAGTACCATGTACAAGGGCACAAGTAGAAAAAGGCACACAGGAGCCAGGCAAAGATCTTGGGCTTTGTTCTGTAGGTAACGAGAAGTCACAGAAGTGTTTAAAACAGAAATAATTCAGCTATTCAGTGGTGACATACACATAGACAGGGCTGTTAAACAGAGAAACTGTATCTCAAACAAACAAACGTACTAGAGGGTTGGAGAAGTGGCTCAGTGGTTAAGAGCATTGGCTACTTTTTCAGAGGACCTGGGTTCAATTCCCAGTACCCAAATGGCAGCTCACAATTGTCTGTAACTCTAGTTCTAGGGGATCCGACACCTTTACACAGACGTAAATGCAGGCAAAACACCAATGCACACATAAAGAGAAGACCCACCTTTCACTTGAAAGGTGACTTTGAAGCTTCTATGTAGAATATGAACTTAGAAGCTAGAATTCAAAGGTAAGTGTGTCTACTACAAGATGGACATAGCAGTTATGATTTGACTGCCTGAATGTAAGGGTAGAAGGCTATGTAAAGATGGTGCCCAGCTTTTTGTTTAGGTTCTATTAGCTGATGAATTTTAGGAGAAATTGGATTGGAAAGGTGATAAGTTTAGGCTTGGATTTGGTGTGTTAGAGGTTCCTGTTGTATGAAAAGGCAAGAAAAGCCTGCTAGGCAGGTAGGCATTAGAATGAAAGTCTAAAGCTAAGGAGATAGCCCTACAAACTTTTAGTACAAAGTATATAAGTTAGGAAACAGGCAATTCCTTAGAGAAGAGAAAGATATTTTTAAAAAGTGAATAATCTGAAGAACAGGGGATACAGGAGAGAATGGTTTTATTTATTTTTAACTAAAATTTTATGTGAATGAGTATTTTGCCTGCGTGTATGTGTGCCATGCCTAGCAAGGCCAGAAGAAGTCATCAGATCCTGAGAACTAGAATTCCAGATGGTTGTGAGCCATGTGGGTTCTGGGAATCAAACCTGGGTACTTGGGAAGAGCAGCCACAGCCAGTGCTCTGCTAAACCATCCCTCAAACCCCCAAGGGAATAATTTAAAGGTTCTGGAGAGTCTGAAGTACATGAAGGAGTAAGTTCCAGGAAAAACAAAGATTCAGCACTAATTCTGGCAGCTCAGAAGTAGTTGATAACCATGTAAAGGTTTGAGGATGGAAGCCAGATTGGAGTGAAAATGAACAGGCAGGGGCTGGAGAGAAGGCACAGTGGTTAAGAGCACCCTCTGCTCTTCCAGAGGACCCGGGTTCGATTCCCAACACCCACATGGCAGCTAACAACTGTCTGTAGTTCCAGTTCCAGGCAAACACCAAGGCAAATAAATAAATAAATAAAGTTAAAAAAAAAAAAGAAAATGAACAGGCAGTGCAAGCAGGTATTCTGAACACCCACATGGGAAAGTGAGAGCACAGAGAAAATACAACACATCCCTCCCCTGTGTCTTTTTCAAATGAGGTTCATAATGAGGGTAGGTAGGTGGGCTCTGTCCAACTGGCATTGGTGGGACCCAGAGCCAGACAGAAGTTTAAAGTTTCCCTTCTGCCTCCAAGCCTTTAGACAGCCTTAAGTACCTTCTCCACACAACTGACCACTTCCTGTCAGCTGTGGGTCAGACAGCATCCACCAGGTGGCTCTCTGCGTTAGTATTGGAATGAACAGGACCCAAGGTCGAGCCCTGGGGGCAGAGGGGATATAAAGATAATAGAGCAGAGTACTTCTGTCCATGAGTAGACTCTAAATCGTGTCTCCCTCTCACACCTAAAAACTTCCAAGGATTTGACTTAGATGAATAATAATGTCAGAATAACTACACATGAACTAGCACCTGTTCTGAGGATCTAGAAGCTAGGGCAGTGACACATAAAAGGCTGGTCCTGCACTGTGAGGGAGCTCCTGGATGGAATTGCCATAATACCTAGAGTAAAAAGAGCCATCTAAAATTGCTATAGGTACCTGTCCCTTCAGGCTATACCTAGGTACCACATTACTTGAGCATGTGTTAAAGGTCCCTAGTGCAGAGTACGTCTGGAAGCTGGACCACAAACATCAGCACTTAACAATGAAGATTGGGAGGCACTGACACTGACTGCAGGGAGTCCTTCCTCCTCTTCCAAGTATGTTGCCGTGCAGTATCTCTCACATATCCAGAAGGAAGGAGTCAGTCTGACAGGAAGAGTTTAATGTCATCCATCAGTTCCCACAATGAAAGGAATTGGCAGGTCCATATGGAGAACTCCCTTAGTGCTGTGTCTGTGAGAACCCATTAGCAAGCTACTGGTTGTGCATGGGATGAACCTATGGTAACACTCCTGAAGTTTCTGCCAGATCAGGGAGGCCAAGTTAGATGCAAATCATTGGTGGTACACCTTAAATAAACTCAGCAAATAGTGTCCCAAGAACTCCCCAACTCTGTCCTTCCTTTAACTTCTAAGTATTTCTGAAGCTCTAGGGAACAGAAAGGACTCTGGGTTTAATATATCTTTCTCTCTAGTACCTCTTAATATACTTAGCAAGGAATACAACTGCCTGGTGTATGTGTCTGCACATATACATAAATAACTGCATAATGTAGATAATAGCTCAGCCAGGTGGTGTTGACACACCCCTTTAATCCCAGCACTTGGGAGGCAGAGGCAGGTGGATATCTGAGTTTGAGGCTAGCCTGGTCTACAGAGCAAGTTCCAGGATAATTAGAGCTGTTAAAACAGAGAAACCCTGTCTCAAAAAACCAATAATAATAATAGGAAGTCAGTCAATTCTGAACTGCTGGATGGAGTGTGTGGCATCTGCAAATTCTATTTTGTGCTGTACAGGTACCTTGAGTAGGAGTGACTAGAGTATCCCCTCATTTTGAAGGGTCTACAAAGAGCAGAGTCAGATCTTTCCAATGAAAGTTGGAAATTCCTCTGCTATAGTAGGAGCCATTACATTCTACTCTCAATCACAATTGCAATGAAAACACTTTTGAAACATCAGTCGGAAGTAATATAAAACACAATGAAGGTCAGGGTAGGTGAGCATGTGCTGAGAAGAGACTTGAGTTGCCAGAGTGTTGGCCACTAACACTCCTGAGCCAGTGGCTAGCTATCTGACAGAAAAGCAAAGCCAGATAATCTGAGATAGTGAGTTTGTACATGTGTTCTGTGAGGCCAGTAAAGGCAGAATCAGCAGAACTGCCTACCTGAGCATATGGTACTGTGAAAGCTTCATCATGCACCGTGAAAGGGGTTAGCGGCTTACTTAGGAAGACAGTGAAGAGTAAAAGGAGATTGGATGTGGGCAGAGTTGGAACTGCAGTGCACGTTGGTGATGATGGAATAAACTTGGCATGTATGGGATGAATGGAAGAAATTAATCAAAAAAAAAATGACCTTATATTTTACCAATAAGCAGTCCGGCCTATGTTCCAAGACAAAAGAGACAGGGTTCTGCGATCATGGTGAACATGGCAGCAGCCTATTTCTTTCTAGTTTCCTCCTCTTTCCAAGGTAAAAAGAGGATGAAGGGTTAGGTGACTTCTCAGTATTCTTCAGGAGTTTCCTGCTACAGCCTAGTTTCTCTTGAAGATGGATCAACTACTATAAGAGGCCACTAGTTCCTTTCAGATTTTAGGGGATGAGGGTGGTGAATGGTTAAGTGTAGAGCACATGTTGCTTTTACAGAAGCCAGTGTTTGATATGCAGTATCCACATGATGGCTCACAACACTCCTTAAGTCCAGTTCTAGGAAATCCGAAGCCCTCTTCTGACTTCCTTGGATACCAGACATGTATGTGGTGCATACACATACATTTAGAAAAAGCAGTCATACACACAAAATAAATTTTAAATCTCAAGAGAGCTGGAAGAGATAGTGCAGCAGTTAAGAGTACTACTGGCTGCTCTTGCAGGGGACCCAGTTCAATTTCCAGCTCCTTCATGGAAGCTTACAGCAGTCTGTAACTCCAGGTTCAGGGGGTCCCATGCCTACTTCTGGCCTCTGCCTGCACCAAGCATACAACATGTACAGCTATACATGCAGGCAAAACACCCATACACATAAAGTTAAGATATATATTTTTTTAATCTCAAGGCTGAGAATAAAGCTCAGATATAGAGCATTTGTCCTACATGTCAAGAGTCCTTGTGTTCACTCCTTAGTCCTTAACAACAAAAATCTTCCTCTTCCCTCACCCTTTAAAGACAACACACAGTTGGGGAAATCTATTTAGGCATTTTAAACAAAAGACTAAAACTTCTTCCTAAGTACTCCCAGCTTGTTACCAGCTGTTGATGCTGCGCTCTAAGCTGACCTTGGATCACGTGGATGCTTTTGAAGGAGTAGTCAAGAGGAGGCTCCTGCACCGAAGTGTTCATATAGTCCCGTCTGCTCATAGTTCAGGCCATCATTCATCAGGTGGAAGCATGGGCCCTGGGAGTCTGGGTTCAGCCTAGGAGGACAGAGAAGAATGACTGTTCCAGATACGGAGTGTCTTCCCTCAGGACTCCTCACAGCCCTCCACACTGCTTCCTACTCTCCACAACTCTAGACCTGTCTAGCTGCATTTCCATTTAAGATACTGGTCCTTTCATGTGTAGTATATTTCTTACTTCTCAGAGCACCTTCATGACACTTAGAACTTATCTGACAGTTATAGTACCCATTCCTTATGGGGGATTTTGTTTTGTTTTATTGACATAGGGTCTAATGTAGCCCAGGCTAACCTCAAACTAATGATCCACCTGCCTCAGCCTTCTGAGTGCTAGGATTGTGGGTATGTACCATCACATGACTATAGCAGCCATTTCTATTTTCCAGATGAAGAAACTGAGACCCAAAGGGTAAAGGACTTGCCCAGAGTTAAGCCGATTCAGTTGTGGATAGCAGTCATAGTCTCCGGAATCCTACTCTGAGAGCCCTCTTACTACTGTACAGTAGTTACCATGGAGACTGTCTTGCTGCCTAGTGTCTGTTGACATCAACTGCACTATTCTATTACTTAACAAACCCTTGAAGGCCTGCGCTGAATCTGGTGTCTGAGTCCTCTTTCTAACACAACTAGAGATTTGCTGCCTTCCTTCTCTATAGCTTGTCTGTTAGCCCTTTCCATCCGAGAACCCTACTTTTAGTCACTTCTTGGATATAACAACATGTATAAACAGAAAACCAGAGTCTACCCTCACTCACCTGTCACTGAAGCCTGAAACTCCACCATTAGGGATTCATTCCATTGGGTTCAGGGATTGTTCCCTGTTAAAATGGAAACACCCCCAGAGAGAGGTGAACACAGTTATCAGTCATTTGTAATGAGTGACATGTCTTATCCAATCCTTTCCAATATGTTAGGTAAAGCAACCTGAGAACAGGTTTTACCTGGAGACTGGGAAGAGCTATGGAATGCTACTCACCTGGGATGAAAGCTGAAAAACACTTTATACAAACAAAAAGCAAACAGACAAAAGACAACTCTCTAGGCTATACTCCATATTCCACCCACTGTTGTCTCTCTCTGCCTTATTTTCTTGCTTTTCAAAAGGATGAGGCTTATAGTAATAACATGTTCATAAAGCAGAATGCTTTGTGGAGCAGTGCTGTCCAACAGAGAGAATGCAAGCCACAAATGCAAGTCTAATTTTTGAGATAATTTTAAGATTTTAGGAGCTATATGGGCTAATGAGAAGGTTCAGCATGTAAAGGCATTTGTTACACAAGCCTGACAACCTGAATTTGATCCCTGGAACACACAATAGAGAATTAACACCATAAAATTGTCTTTTGTCATACACTTGTCCACACATAAATAATTTTAGAAGCTAAAATTTCAGTAAAATGAAATGGGTGAAGTTAATCCTAATATTTAACTCCACATAGCCAAAACATTTAACATGTAACCAATATTAGGAATTATTTAGCTATTTTAGAGTCCATCCCAAGATGAACCAGCTACCTGTTGAGTCAGATGCTTGTCACATATGACTATTGGTCACCTGCCAAGGGCCATGGAGTATACAGCAAGTGATGACTAATGCTTAATCCGTCAACCCACCAAATGTGGAGCCACCTGGCAGAGCCGTGGGGTGACTGACTGTTGATAAACAGTTGTTTTCTGTCTGTAACCTTCTCAGGTGCCACTACTATGCCTCCCTAATAAAAACAGCTGTGGGGTTCCTTCCACAGCCATTGGTAGTGTGTTTTATGGCATACTTATAGTTGTGAATAGTCAGAAAAGTTTATTTCTGCTTAAACTATATAATTCTGATATCTAGAAATGATACCAGAATATTATTCTCTACTGACACAGGAAAGAAACAGTATTTTCAGCCTCAGAGACAACTAATTTTAGACTCGGAACAAGTTCAACAGACTAAACTTCTCCTGCAGGCAATATACAAAGATTTGTGCTGGAGAGATGGCTCAGTGGTTAAGAACACTGATTGCTTTTCCAGAAGACCCAGGTTTGATTCCTAGCACCAGGTTCAATTCCCAGTACCCACATGGCAGCTCACAGCTGTCTGTAACTCCAATTCCAGGGTATCTGACACAAATGCATGTAAAAAAAATAAGTTAAATAAACCTTTAAAAAAAGAAAAAAATATATAAACTAATTTCCAGGTGTTGTTTATTGATAACTTAAGGTCAGGCTGTTTTAGCCGTAGCCTCATACCCATAGACAATAGTTGACTTTCTGCAAGTACCCTGACCACTCAAGGTTCAACCTCTATGGTTGTTAAGTCCTGAATTTCAATGTCAGGCTCTGTCTTGGAAAATGTTACAAGCAAGGCCAAGCATTTACACTGGCTGGTCTTTGTAACCTTACTAGCCTGAGAAAAGCTGTATGACTTCATGTGTTATAAGAATGGGTTGGGCCCTGAAAATGTAACTGATAATTGTCCAGAGTTTGGCTAAGGAAGCAGTGAGCAGCCTCAATGTAGAGGGAAATGATAAGGAGGAATGAATATGTATAAATGAAAGTGTGTAAGAGCAGCAGCGATGCAGGGATGAAGCTATGCAGTATGTGAGTGTGTGTCACATACTGAGTGAGAGATGTGAGAGAATGAATGAATGAGAGAATGAGCAAAGAATGAGTGAATGATGTAGGAAAAGCATATATGTGTGAGAGAGATACAGGTGTCTGAAAGAGCTGTCCCTACATATAGGAACTATGCAGAGAGCTGTATGAGAATGTGTAGGAACAATGTAAAATGTTATATGGTGAGGTAGCTATGTATATGAGACAATGAGTGAGCAAAGAGTGAGTATGATTTAGAAGAAACGTGTATGAATGAGTGAGAGAAAGCTGTATGAAAGTGTTGTTGCTACATACAGAAACTGTAAAGTGCTATATGAGAGTGTATAAGAGCAGTGAAAAATGTTATATGGTGAGAGAGCTATGTATTTGAGATGAATATCTATTGCTGTGTGGAGATTTATAACTGGAGGCAAGGAATAAAAAAGCCACATAAGGGCTGGAGAGATGGCTCAGCGGTTAAGAGCACTGTCTGCTCTTCCAGAGGACCCGGGTTCGATTCCCAGCACCCACATGGCAGCTAACAACTGTCTGTAGTTCCAGTTCCAGGCAAACACCCAGGCAAATAAATAAATAAATAATAAATAAATAAAGTTTTAAAAAAAAAAGCCACATCAAAAAGGAGATGTAGAAGAGAAATGTGTGTGAAATATGTGTAGACATGTGAAAATAGATGTAACTGTATAGAGATGTATGACAGTATGTATGTAAAGAAAGATATGCAGATGTAAGTATATGCAGCAATGTAGACATATGTAGCTGATGGAGACGGAAAGATTCAGGGACCATTTTTAAGTTGAAGTAAAAGAAAAAGTTACCATCAGAAAGTTACCATGTGTGTTTCCTTATTTTACCAGTTAGAGATTTATTCTGAATTATCCATTGACAAAAGGTTTCTTATCCCTTGATACTCTGAGGCATTCATTTATTTTATAAGCTTGGAGCCCGGCCTCTCATGGTCAGCATTAGTCACCAAACTGGACAAACTGATACAGAAAATTAAAAACGGAAGACAAAAGCTGGGTGTGGTGTCACATACTTTTAGTCACAGCATTTGAAGGATAGAAGCAGGGCTGGAGAGATGGCTCAGAAGTTAAGAGTGCTGACTACTTTTCCGGAGGTCCTGAGTTTGATTCCCAGCAACTACATGGTGGCTCACAACCATCTAAGATGAGATCTAGTATCCTCTTCTGTACACTGTATACATAATAGATAATTTTTTTTTTTAAAAGAAAGGTAGAAGCAGGCTGATCCTTAAGTTCCAGGCCAGCCTGTTTCTACAGAGCAAGTTCCAGGCCAGCCAGGACTACAGAGAGAAACCCTTTTTTTCTAAAAACCAACCAGCTAACACCAAAAACTAGGTTAAAAGTATCAGGGACCTCAGGACTTAGTTATTATATTTCTGGCAGGCAGTGAAAGGATAATGGAAAGCCTAGGGATATGTAGTACTCATCTCAGAAATCAAAAAAGAAATTAGTTTGTGTTGCAAAGACAATGAAATTAGTAAGTACTGTTCAATAAATTTTGTTAGAAGCCAAAGCTGGGGGGGGGGCGGCGCTGGAGAGATGGCTCAGCGGTTAAGAGCACCATCTGCTCTTCCAGAGGACCCGGGTCCGATTCCCAGCACCCACATGGCACCTAACAACTGTCTGTAGTTCCAGTTCCAGGCAAACACCAAGGCAAATAAATAAAGAAAGAAAGAAAGAAAGAAAGAAAGAAAAAAAAAAAAAGAAAAGAAGCCAAAGCCGGGAATCATATCTGAAGTCCAAGCACTAGGAAGACTGTGAACTTGAGAATAGCTTCAGCAACATTGTGTCAAAAACAAATACAAAACAAAACAAAATAACAGCAAAAAAAAAAGGACCTACTTGAGAGTGTAAAAACAGACAGCTGGGAATGCTAGATGGCTGGTGAGCACTGGAGACTGAGGTAGGAGGATCATAAAGTCAAGGTCTGCCTTGTTATCTATAATGAAATATTGTCTCAATAACAATAAATCCCATGAAAGACCTCATTTCAGTTTAGGCTTAATAAATACAGTGCAAATAAATTACTTTTTTTGATAATTTAATATGTGCAAGGACAGACTTTATTAGATTTGGGTGAATAAAAAGAGACTACCTTAAGCCCTTAAACTGGGCTTGGTGATGTACCTTTAGTCCCAGCACGTGGGAGGCAGAGGCAGGGGATCTACATGAGTTAGAGGGCCAGCCTGGTCTGCAAAGAGTTTCAGGACGACTAGTGCTATATAGAGAATCCCTACTTTCCAAAAAAAAAAAAAAAAAAAAAAAAGAGTATCTTGCTCTAAAAATTAGTGGTTTTCTGGGGGTATAGTGGCACACACCTGTAACTCAGCTTTTAGGAAGTGGTGCAAGGTTATCAAGAGTCAAAGTCATCCACAGCAACATAGTAGATTTAAGGGCAGACTGGGCTACACAAGACTCTTCTACAACAAAGTAGCGTTAACTGACCTTTTGGAACTTGTCAGCCTGAGTCTCACAGCATATGAATTCTGTCAAGTATTTGACTGTCCCTGTGGACATGAACTGTCCATTAGGAAGACTTGAATCTTTTTAGATACCAAGTCTATATGAAGGACTTGATGGAGACACAGAACTTGACTTGAAGGCTGAGAGTAGTGGCCTGATGGCCCCCACAAAGCCTTGAAAGCATGATAATGGTATGGAAGACCTTGAGTGACTTACCAGCTGTGCTGTAGAAAAGATTCTCAGCCAGTGGCAGGCTCTTTTAATCCCAGCAGGTAAAGACAGGAGGATCTGTATGAGCCTAGTCTACATAGCCATCTCCAGAACTACATAGAAAAACCCTATCTCAGGGGCTGGAGAGATGGTTCAGCGGTTAAGAGCACCGTCTGCTCTTCCAGAGGACCCGGGGTTCAATTCCCAGCACCCACATGGCAGCTAACAACTGTCTGTATTTCCAGTTCCAGGCAAACACCAAGGCAAATAAATAAATAAATAAAGTTTAAAAAAGAAAAAAAAAAGAAAAGAAAAACCCTATCTCAAAAAACAAAACAAAACAACTAAGATAAAGAAATGTTGATCTCTCTGGGAGTTGCCATCTTCCTCAGGGAGACAGACCTTCCTGGGAAGAGAAAGCCAAGGAGGAGAGGAAGAAGAAACTGACAGAATTCATGACCAAGATGGAAGATCTTAGTTGGGCACTAGTGGTCTCCTCCTCACTTGGGAGGATCTCAAGTTCAAGACCGGCATGTGCTACATAGTGAGATCCTTTCTTGAAAGCCAAAGTGACTGTGGTGGCTTACACTTGTAATCCTAGTACCTGGGAAATAGAAGCATAAAGATTCAGGGTTTTCAAAGGCACTCTCAGTTGCAGAGCAAGTTTGCAGCAGCAAAGTCAAGCTTGTAGGAACACATGGACAACATGTAGAGGTCCTCACTGCCCTGACTGGCAGGTGTTTTCTCAGTCATGCTACATTAATTTAGCAGTTTCCTTTTGGCTTAGGAAAATCTATAGACATTCAATAACCCATTATTCTCTTTTCCTCTGGTGTTAGGGATAGAGTGTACATCCATTGACATACTGGACAAGCTGTTCCTGAGCCATGTCTGCAACCTTCACAGTCTTTTGTGGAACTAGAAGAACCTAGCTAAGGCAAAAGTCTAACCTACTTTAGTACCTATATTTAAAATTATTTAATTAAAAATTTTATATGTATGGCTGTTTTGCCTACATGTATGCTTGTGCACCAATTATGTGTCTGGTGCCTGCAGAGGCCAGAGGTCAGACCCCTGTACTGAGTTATACACTATTGTCAGCTATAATGTAAGGGCTGGGAATTGAACCTGGGTCCTTTGGAAGAGCAGCCAGTGCTTTTGACTCCTGAGAGTCCACCTCCTGCCTTGGTTTTCAAGAATGGTCTCTCTATGTGTACCCTGGCTGTCCTGGAACTTCCTCTATAGACCAGGCTAGCTTCGAACTCAGAGAGCTACCTGCCTCTGCCTCCTGAGTGCTGAGATTAAAGGTATACACAACCACCTCCTGGCATGAATATGTATTTTAAAATACCAAAGAAAAAGTTTTTACAGTTTGTTGGTGGCTAGAACTTTAGAGTAGAAATGATTTTGTGTAGCAGCAGCTTCCAATGAATTTTTTTGAAGCAGTTAATATTGAGAATGCAGCTCTAAGATGATGGGTGACTGCTCGTCAGCAGCTAGTACTGTTTCTTATTCTCCATCATATAAAGAACTTGGCTTACAAGAAGCACTTGTGGAATGAGAAACTGTCAATATACTGATTTCTGTTTGAGCAGAGTTGACACTGAGCTATTCAACAGTCAGCCCCCAGGTTCAGCTGTTTCATTCCACACCCCTTCCTAGAAAAATATCCATTCAATTCTGCAAGTATTTGTTGAATGCCTGCTGCGCTGTGCCTGACCAAAAGGAGTGAAACCAAGGGATGAACTACAGAGTCCTGTCAGGAACACAGAGACCTTGCTGGGTTTCTATTGATGTGGTAGAGCAATCTGTAGACAGCTCTAAGGTGCAGTTGCCTATTTAGTGAATCTTCTCTTTCACCCCTCAACCCTGGTGCTCCTCTACCACCACCTCCTCCACCTCCTCATTCTCTCTCTTTGCTTCTGCCTCCCTAGTGTTGGGATTAAAGGCTTGAACCACCATGTCCTGCTGGTTTATTTTTGTTTTTAAGACAGTCTCCCTAGTGCTGTGATTATAGGTATTTTCTTGTGTGTTTATAAACATAGGTGTGTGTACCTATATTGACATGTACGTGTGTGTGTGTGTGTGTGTGTGTGTGTGTGTGTGTGTGTGTGTATGTGTGTGTAGGCCCAAGGACAACCTTGGATATCTGTCCTCAGTTGCCATCCACTTTCCCCACTATTTTTGAGAAAGGATCTTTTAATGGCCTCAAGCTTGCCAGGCAGGTTAAGCTGACTATCCAGAGTCTCAGGAATCCATTTGCCTCTGACTCCTTGGGGCTGGGATTGCAAGTGTGTACCACCATGTCTGGTGAACTCAGGTCCTTATGCTTGCTGGACAAGCAGTTTACCAACTGAACTGTAAGTACCATTTTATATTTATTTTATGTGTGTGAGTGTTTCACTTGAGGATGTATATACACCATAAATGCTCCTACTGTCTGGAACCTGTGGAGGTCAGGAGATTGCCAGATGCCCTGGAACTGGAGATAAAGATGGATGTGAGCTACCACATGAGTGCTGAGAACTAGACTTGGGTCCTGTGGAAGATCAGGCAGTGCTCAGTGCTTTAACAGCTGAGCCATTTCTCCAGCCCCATGTACCTTTTTCTTCTTCTTTATTTTTTTAATTTGTTTATTATGTATACAGTATACAGTATATAGAAGAGGATTCCAGATGTCATCATAGATGGTTGTGAGCCACCATGTGGTTGCTGGGAATTGAACTCAGGATCTATGGAAGAACAGTCAGTGCTCTTAACCTCTGAGCCATCTCTCCAGCTCCCCCCCCTTTTTTTTTTAGAGATTTATTTATTATGTAAACAATGTTCTGCAAACCAGAACAATACTTGTAGGCCAGAAGAGGGCACCAGATCTCATTGCAGATGACTGTGAGCCATCATGTGGTTGCTGGGAATTGAACTCAGGTCCTCCAGAAGAACAGTCATTGATCTTAACCACTGAGCCATCTCTCCAGCCCCCACTCTTATATACAGTTTTTAAAATGATTATATAAGCCAAGGTGGTCGTGGTGCACTCAGAGGGCAGAAGCAGGTATGGATCTCTGAATTCAAGCCTAGCCTGGTCTACAAAGCCAGTTCTAGGACAGCCAGAGCTGTTACACAGAGAAACCCTGCCTTGAAAAAGAAAAAGTATATATATGTATAAATATGTACATACATGTATAAATATTAAATTATATAATACACATATCTATGTATATATGTATATAACTTTGTATGTGCACACACACAGCTTCTCATATAGCCCAAGCTGGCCTGGAACCCACTATGTAGCTAAGAATGACTTGAATTCCTGATTCCTTCTGCCTCTATTTCCCAAGTGCCAAGATTACAGGCATGTGTCAGCATACCTGGCTTTATAAAAGTCTCTCCTTTCCAGGGAAAACAGATCATTTAAATTTATTTTATAAGTTTAGGTAATAAATCTGGCAAGAATCAATGGTTCCTATTCATACTCTTCCCTCTATCTAATCCCTTTGCACTCTAATTTTATAGTTCCACCCCATTCTGATGCTGAGCTCAGCTTTTGAACTAGCTTGTGAGATGTTGATAAAATGAATAAAACAGAAGATATAAGGTTTTGTTTTAGGCACTGAGCAGGAACTTGAGAGTCTTTTATATGCTAAGCAAGTGCTATAGCACTGAGCTACATTTGCAGTCTGGCAAATAGGAAGTTTATAGGAAGTCTTCTCTTCTTCTGTCTGCCAGTGCCATGAGAACTGGCTGGAGTGCTTGAGGGATGTGAGACATATCCAGGTGCTAGAGGTAAAAATGAGTCAAAGACCTCAGCTGAGACCAGCTTAGACTAGTCTACAGTCAGCTGACTCCCAGTGTCAAAACTGGGAGGGTCACCCAACCCACAGTGACTGCCCGCAGATATATGAACTCAGCCAAGATAAGAACCATCTAGGTAACTCAGAGTCATCAAAGAAGAAATGCTTATTGGTTTAAGCCACTGTGGTTTGGGATGGTTTGATACACAGCAATAGCTACCTGACCCATTCTCCAGTTGCACTTTGGACAGAAGTCTATCATCATGTCTTCCTACTTGTGGAATGAAGACAGAGCCTCCCTGAAAAGCTACTGTATGGCCTACAGCAGATGCTCAATAAGTGGCAGTGGCTGTATGGTCAGCACTGTACTGTGTGCCTTCCTGGGGCCTTGTGCACGCCAGGGTAAATGCTCTAGGAACTGAGTTAGACCTTCAGCTCTCCATACTAATTTCTTTATTATTTGCTTAGTTTCTGTTTTCTCCCTGTAAACTTGAGGTTAGGGACAAGAAGTTTGGTTTGATGGATAAATGGAGTAATAAAAAAAAACTAAATGATGAGTTAAATGTGTCACAAAGAAGGCCTGACTTCGGCCCAGATGCCCCGTCCTTACTCCTGCTGTTCTCTGGGGCCGGTGCTTTCCAAGCCACTCTTGAGAGAAAGAAGACACTCTATATGGTATTCCTCTCACCAAACCAACAGTGACCTGGCCAGTGAGAGGGTTAGGGGAACACTTGTGTTGGAGTTTCTTTTCAAAATTTGAATGAAAAGAAAACAAAAAGCAAAACCTGTAGATGTTGCCAGGCAGAGGTGGTGGTGGTGGTGGTGGTGGTGGTGGAGGATGCCTTTAATCCCAGCACTTGGGAGGTGGGAGGATCTCTGACTTAGAGACCAGTCTGATCTACAGAGAAAGTTCTAGGAGAGCCAAAAAAAAAAAAAAAAAAGTCAAACAACATGAAGACATATGAACAGACTCAGAAACAAAGTCTTAACTCCCATGAAGAGTTTTTGGACCTCCTAGAATACATGTAAAAGGCAATAGATCTTTATAAATAAATATAAATAAATAGAGCTTTATAAATAAACTCCTTTGTAATATTCCTTTGTAAGTCAGTCATTTTTCTTTTACTGTAAATTCTCTTAACACCTCCCCACACACCCCCCTTTTTTGTTTTTGTTTTTTTGAGACAGGGTTTCTCTGGTAGTTCTGGCTGTCCTGGAACTTGCTCTGTAGACCAGGCTGGCCTCAAACTCAAGAGATCCATCTGCCTCCGCCTCCTGAGACTAAAGATGTGTACCACCACTGCCTGGCTATACATGGTATTTTAAAGTTTATTTTATCAACTCCAGACTGACAAAAATTTCCAGTTTGGAGAATTACTAAGAATCTTTTTTATTGCTAGCCATTTTCTACCTTTTCTCAACCATGTGGTGACAAGGTGTTGTAGAAGGCTTGGAGCAGGGATGAGGGAAGCTGATAGGCGATTGATTGATAGCCTAGCTGAAAGACAGTTTCTGTTTCTGGGCTGCAGTGGAGGAAAAAAAACATCAAAGGCTGCCGTAAAAAATTGGCTACACAGTCAAAATGTTCTGGAAGATTACATTTCCAGGTGCTAAAGGAAAGACCGAGGATAAGGTGACCCTGCTCACTGCCACCTTATCTTCAGCATATTCTGCAATCCAGCCAAATCCGACAACTCACAGTAAGGTCCCCAAACTCCCATGGGCCTCTCTGGTTGAAAGTCTCCCTTTCCAGAATGATCTGCTTGGAATGTAGTTTCTTTCGGCTTTTGGAGTTCTCTTGTTAGTCTGCTTCAGGAGCCAACTCCAGTTTGAACTTTTCTGAGAATATTTTCTTATCCCTCAATCTGGATGTGGAATCTCCCTGCTTGGCCCTCATCACACCCTATACTTACTGCCAAGGCAACCTCTGAACACTAATTATCTGCTCACTGTCTGTCTGACCAAAAACTCCAGCAGGGCAGGAAACATGTTTTTCTCATACTTGGATGTCATCGTATACTCAATACCTGACTGCTGCCACTAAATAGATGACAGAGGACAGGAGGCATTGTAACTGAGGGGGCTGACATGCTCATTTCTGAAGAAGTGATTCAGAGAACTGCAGAATATCAGGAGGAAGGAGGAGCATCCAGGGGCTTGGCATATGGCTGAGAGACAGAAAGTATGCAGCATGTGTGAGACTCTGGGTTAACTTTCCTAACCCACTCCCCACAAGAAAAGAGACAAGCCTTACAGCTGTGGGCAGAGACCACTCTTCATGGTGGCATGTTCTAGTGTGTTCTCAGAATCTTGGAACACCTAAAATTGATAGAAACTAGAATGCAAAAGAGGAGTAGGTATGGTGAGAGCACAGGCTGAAGAAGTGGGCAGAAGCCTCGCAGATGCTCACCGATTCTAAAAACATCAGGAAGCCACAGGGGTTATATTGAGTTGGAGGTTAGGAGAGTGAACAATATCAAATTGTCATCTAAACAATGTTTTTGTGGAAGTGTGCAGAGTATCTAGAAGAGAATGCAGGAAGGGATAGGGTGGCAGCTAGGACTGAATAAAAGCTGTTTGTACTGAAAATAAAAGCTGTAAGCGCAGAGGTAGGAATGGTCACAAATTTGAGACAGTCTGGGTCACAAAGGAAGACCAAATCTTTAAAAGAAAACACAACAACAACAAACAATAGAGGGTCTGGATAGCTAGCCCAGGGAAGACCACTTGCTGATCTAGGAGAGGGCTCAGCCCGGGTTTGGTTCCTACCACCCACATTGGTAGCTCACAACCATCTGCAGCTCCAGGTCCAGGGCACCAGATGCTCTCTTCTGGCTTCTGAGGGCTCTTGCACACACGGTCATACACACATTATTTTATGTGTGTCACATAAATAATAATTCTTTATTATTTTTATTTATGTGACACACATAAAATAATACAAATAAGTATTTTAGCTAAGTGGTTGTAGTGCTTTCCTTTAATCCCAGCACTCAAAGGCAGAGGCAGGTGTATCTCTGTGAGTTTGAGGCTCGCCTCAAAGTAAATTCCAGGTAGCCAAGGCTATCCAGAAAAAATTTTTCTTGAATACCTCCCCTCCAATTTAAAGAGGGTTAGCTAGGTGTGATGGTGCACACCTTTAATCCCAGCATTTAGAGAAGAGGTAGGTGGAGCTCTGTAAATTTGTCTAAAAAAAAATTAATACATTTAGGGGCCTAAGGGAGGATTTGGAGGTGAGGGGATGAGAGAAAGTAGATTTGATCTAAGCACGTTACACATTATATGCATGTATAAAAATTTTCACACAGTAAGAAAAAAGTCTTTTAGGCATTAAGTGGACTATATTAGAAATAAATAAGTTGTTAAGGAAGACACTTGGGGTTTGTATGTACTGGAGGATTACTGGGTAAAACCTAGGTTTGGAAGAGAGGGTTGGAGTGCACAGAGAACCAATGAATTTGCATATATATATATATATAATCTCCTGAAGGAAATGTTAGGGACACAGTTGGTTATACAGATCTGGAATTTAAAAGGTTGCTTGGCTGACATTTTTGACATGCATGTGGCAATATAGGACTGGGTGTTGATGAGCACTAAGAAGAATGTATAGTGAGTGAGGCAGGGAAACAGATTAAACCCAGAGAAACCTTAAAATAGTAAGAGAACAATCAGGGCTATCCAATCAGGGCAGCCTTCAGACCTCAGATGTCCTGGCAGCTGTTTCTTGCTTAATTTAATTGCGTTTCATTCCCATTTCCTTTAGTCTCTAGTTTCCTTTCTTCATTAATGGATTTGAAACTCATTTATGTTGAAATGTAAATAACTCAACATGGTCATACAGGTTCTTTTTCCCTTGGGTAGTTTAACATAATCCCTGGGACAAGTACAAACTGCTATAGATGCAGCCACATCAAGCTAAAGAAGGATTGTGTGACTTTAAAGAACTGCATCTACTTCTCGCTTTATCATTGCTGTGGTGTGTGGTATGGGCAAGTCACTTATCTCTGGGTTTCAGTTTTTCAGTCTGCTGATACACATCCTTGACTCATAGAGTTGTTTTAATAGGAAAAGAGAGTCTGTAAAAGAACTTGAGAAGTTACTAAATGTACTAAACCCGTCATGAGGAATGTGGAAGAAACGAAGATCAAAATTCCAGAAGCCCACCAGCAAGGATGGAGGAGGAAAAGGCTAATTTACAGACAACTCTCATACGCCTGTACATAAAGGAACCTGCTGATTCCCTGAAAAAGGTCTTCTTGCTTGGAAGAGTAGGGAAAAGGGGACTTTTAAACCCCGTGACATTTTCTACATCTCCAGAATTAAGGGCCGAGAATTACTTTGATGTTTTATGTTAAGCAAGTGGTTTCCTAGAAGAAAACCAACACCATGCCTGAGGGCTTTTCTGGTTTCCCTGTATTTGGGAATTGAGGCACTTGCATTGGGGAAGCGCCATGCTTGAGTTAAGTGCCAAAATATATATGGGTATGTTACCCATAGTCGCCCATTTTATCTCGAGTATTGTGTTCTCCGTGAACAGGGATGATTGTTTGGGGAGAATCTCAGGTCTCCATTGGGAAAGTTCTTAATTCTTTAATTCTTTTTGTGGCGTTCTTTCCCTTTCAGAGAGCTCTAGTGTCCTAAAAAGGTTTTCTTATTTTCCCGCCCAACTCACCCGTAGTCTCTTACCCTCCGGCCTCAGCGTCCTACTACTGAGGGTTAACTCAGCGCAACTCCATGGCAACTACTTTCGTCACCACGCCCCTGAGAGCTCAGCGAACGTGCTACTGGTGCTACTGGGACTTGTAGTTTAATTTAAGGAGGACGCCGAAGCCGCAGGGTTTGCTGGGATTTGTAGTTCTAGTTACCTTCCAAGCCAGTCCGGAATCCGGAAGTAGTATTACCCCTTTTTCCTTTACAGTGGTTCTCGTTCTTCCTTTTCCCCGGTCCCCCAAGTTGCCCGGCTAACAACAGTCTACCCGAGCCAATGAGAGGGCGGCGAGAGGGGGCGGGACCATAGTTTAAACTAATTGAGTCTTCTTGGAGCAAGATCTATCTCGAGGCCAGTGCGGTCGGTCGCGGCCGTGGCGGAGCAGCGCGCGGCCAGGTAACCGGCGCGGGTCCTTGTCTGGCGTGCGGCCTGGGCTCCCTCAGGGGATGGCCAGGTCTAGAGGGGTCCCGACCACTCCTGTGCTAGAGGAAGGCCTCCTTCGTAACCGAGGGTGAAAGCAGAACCCACAGGGGGCCAGGTTTGTGGGAACCCGGTATGTTCGAGGGAGCGGGTCTGTTTGGGGCCTTGTCGGTGGGATTATGGCGGAGGACCGCGGTAACGGGGATTGTGGAATACTCAAAGGATTATACCTGAAGGTTCCGTGAACCAGGTGCTCGCGTATTCTTAATGATAACAGCAGTGGCATCTCTTAGCTTCCTATATGTTTCTAACGTTGTGTTGCATGGTATAGAAGGATCTGATTTGTCATTTTCCTAACAGCCTTGTTATACAGGTGGGGACCTTGAGGTTTATAATGTTTACCTTAGCAAGGGTTGCATAGGAGTTCGAATTTTGCTATACTTGGAATTTTTGAGGGCTGAGCATAAATGATGGGAAGGGCTCTGTTGGGATGCCCTTTGTATGTAAATAGTGAACTTATCTGCCTTACCTACTTCTTGGTTTGATGTGAGGGGCAAATCGGATACGTTGTTTCGGTAAGCACCTTCGAGAATACAAATTTAAGATCTTTTTGTTTTGTTTTTCGAGATGAGATTGCTCTATTTAGACCTGGCTGATCTGTAGACCAGGTTAGCCTCAGACTCAGAGATCTTCCTGCTTTTGCCTCCTGAGTGCTAGGATTAAAGGTGTGTGCCCACTGTCTCCAAAAATTTAAGATCTTAAAATGATATGAAAGTGATGTGATGGGCTGTAGAGGTTAAGAGCACTGACTGTTCTTCCAGAGGTCCTGAGTTCAATTCCCAGAAGCACATGGTGGCTCACTACCGTCTATGATGACATCTGGTGCCCTCTTCTGTATACTGTATACATAATAAATCAATAAATCTTCAAAAAGAAAGAGTGATGTGACTGTATGAAGGTTGTAAGTGAAAGCAAGCCCTTTTGGGTTGCTGCTGCATCCTCTGGGTAACCCTCTTTTGCTTACCTCTGTGGTCACACTAATCATCTGTGTTATTAGAATCTCTTTCCATATTTGTCTGCTTTTCTAGATAGTGACTTATTTGGCTTCTCAAGAGTTGAGCATGTCATGGCCATTACTGGATACCTCGGAATGTTGTATTTTCTTGGTTTGGAAGGGGATAAAAGTCTAGTTTACCCAACTACAACTACCCGACCTTTTTTCTTTTTTTTTGGGGGGGGGAGGAGTGCATGGTAGGCAAGCACTCTATTACTGAACTATATCCTTAGCCAATTTTTGGGAGGAATTTGGAGGGGGCAGAGATGAGACTGCCTTTTGAAAACACAATTTATTTATATGTCTTAATCCATATTTCTCTCTGGTTTTTGTGGTTTAATCTTTTGTTTTCAAAGTTCGGGGTTTGTCAAGTGCTACTCAGTTATAGGTGGGGAGTCTCCAGGTAAGGGAAGGAGTGAGACTTTCTGCCCTGTGGATAGCTAAATCTGTGACGTGTGTGCTGAGTGTTCAGATCTAGTGAAGCTTTCAGTCACAGGAATAGGAACATGTGTTCTATTTTGTGTGTTTTCTCCTTTAGAGAAGAATCCTAAAGGTTCTGTTGTTGGCCCAAGTTTAATTAACTGTTGACTAATTCTAATGCCTGAATCTTAGTCTAAAGTCAGTCTTTTTAAAAATTTCTTTTTTACTTTTGGAATATGAAAGTAGAAGTAATGTCTTGAGTTTAGAATTGTTAGGATGCAGACACAGCCTCACCTCTGATGCCTAAACAGAGCTGAGCAAGGGATGTTTTGATCTCTTCATCTAGTTAAGAACACGTGCTCAGAAGGTACTAAAGTCACTGAATTTACCTATTATACACTAAGTTTATCAAGAAGTGTTTAGATTCAAGGGGCTGGAGAGATGGCTCAGAGGTTAAGAGCACCGGCTGCTCTTCCGGAGGTCCTGAGTTCAATTCTCAGCAACCACATGGTGGCTCACAACCATCTATGATGAGATCTAGTGCCCTCTTCTGGACTGCAAACATGCAAGCAGAACACTGATACATAATAAATAAATAAACCTTTAAAAAAAGAAGTGTTTAGATTCAAAATGAGTATTTCAAGAATAAGACTTAGCAAAGGCAAAAGCATCTCAGTGTTGAACTCCCTTTAACCTCCCATTTTGCTTTTTGCAGTGTTAGGGAACAAAAACGGGGCCTTGTACATTCCAGGTTCCTCCTACCACAGAACCACACTTCTAGTCCTGGCAATTCTAGTAATAATTGTTTTATGCTGTTAATATTTCATTTGCCCACATGTTTACTGCTTGTTTCTTCACCATTTTTTCCTGGCACTTTGTTCTTTGCTTTTTTGTTGTTGTATTTGATTCATTCCCCTTTTATATATTTCCTGCAGTGGGAGGTAAAATTGGGTGTCTCTAAGTGGTAAATATTCTTCTGTTGAAAACGCTATTTAATTTTCAGTTTTGATTGTTTAGCTGGATACCAGACTTCCAGCTGTTTCAACTCATTGGAAAATGATTGAATTGGATTTCCGACCTTTTGTTCCCCTCCCAACCCCCCATCCTTTATCTTTGAGACAAGATTTCCCTATGAGCCAGCTTTGGCTGGCTTGGAGTTTGCTATGTAGGGATGGCCTCATAATCACAGAGGTCCACCCTCATGCTTCAGTCTTTTGAGTGCTAGAATCAGAAGAAGCTCAGCTTTGTCTTTTTCCTGAACTATGCTCACGATTTACTGTTTCCCTGCCTTCTTTAAAATGCTCTTGGTTGTTATTTGTGTTCTGCATTTCCTTATGTGGTGTGACTTAATTTTTTTTTAATTACACACACACACACACACACACACACACACACACACACACACACACACACACACGCGCGCCATGGCATATGTGTGGAGGTCATCAGACAACTTTTGGGGTTTGTTTCTTTCTGCTGTGTGGGTCCCAGGGAATCAGACCCACATCTGCAGGCATGGCAGTACCAGCTTGCATAAGGAGCCATCAATAGCCCCCATGCTGTGTATTTAATTTATTTAACCTACTGGTAAAATTTCATCTTTCATTATTTTTAAAGATTTTATTTTATCTTGGGGCTGGAGAAATGGCTCAGTGGTTAAGAGCACCGTCTGCTCTTCCAGAGGACCCGGGTTCGATTCCCAGCACCCACATGACAGCTAACAACTGTCTGTAGTTCCAGTTCCAGGCAAACACCAAGGCAAATAAATAAATAAATAAATAAATAAAGTTTAAATAAAATAAAATCTGAGCTACCAGCTCCCTTTAAAAAAAAAAAAAAAGATTTTATTTTATCTTATTGTGTGTGATTGTGTTTCTGCATGAGTATATGAGCATATGTGTGTGGGTGCCCACAAAAACCTAAAAGCATGTTGGATCCCTTTTAAGCTGGAGGGTTTTTTTTTCCTCCATATATTTTTTTCTTCCTTTTTTTCCTTGTTAGTTTTGTTTGTTTTTGATTTTGGTTTAACAGGACATTTTGGCAGTTGTGAACCACTGGGTTTGAGTGCTGGGATTTGAACTCCATTCTAGTAGATAGAGTAACAAGAGGTCCTAATTTCTTACTCATCTCTCCAGCTCTATCATCAATTTTCTAAAAACTATCAGTTCTCATCTTTTGACTGTAGGCAGATTTTTCTTTGGGTTGCCAGCTCACAAAAAATGACATGAAGACATTATTAATCATGAAATCTTGACCAGTAGCTTAGGCTTGTTTCTAACTAGTTCTTATAACTCAACCCATTTCTATTAACTTATTGTCTGTCTTGTTACTTTATTACCTCATCTCAATATCAATTCTGCTTGCTCTGTGTCCCTGGTGTCTCCACTTTTCTTCCCAGTGTCTTCTGTGTGTGGAATTTCTGCCTAGCTATTGGCTGTCCCCTTTTTTTTTTAAAACCAATCAGAGTGACACATCTTCACAGTGTACAAGAAGATCATTCCACAACATTTTCCCCATATTGTCTAAACAAAAAGGGAAGGCTTTAATTCTAACATAGTAAACTATATACAAGAAGAACTTATTATTAAGTAATAGTAAACTATATACAAGTAAACTTATTATTAAGAAATTATTAAGTAAGAATTATATTTACATTGCCTAGTCCATTTGTATTTGGCATATTTTGAGAAAATTCTCTATTATCTTTATGAATTTAAAGTTTTAATATTAAACTATTTTCTGTTATAACTTTTTTAAAAAAATTATTTATTTTTATTTATTTGCCTTGCTGTTTGCCTGGAACTGGGAACTGGAACTACAGACAGCTGTGAGCTGCCATGTGGTTGCTGGGAATTGAACTCTGGTCCTCTGGAAGAGCAGTCAGTGCTCTTAGCCACTGAGTCATCCCTCCAGCCCCTTCTATTATAACTTGTATTGCCATCTTAAAACTATCTTTTTAGACCTTAAAACTATTTTTTTTTTTTAAACTTTGAGCCCTCTTAATGTTTTCAAGTTAGAAATCAAAACCAGGCTGGCATATATAACAAGTTCTATGTCATCCAGAGCCAGAGCACACAGGTCTTTTCAAACAAAACAAAACAAAACAAAACAAACAAAAACCTCAATGTTACAGGAGCAAAGAGAATCTAATGAGGCTGAAGAGCTCAGAAATTGTTCTTCCAGGAGACCTAAGTTCGATTCCCAACACCCACATGGCAGCTGACAACTGTCTGTAGTTCCAGTTCACAGCTCCAGACAAATATCAAGGCAAATAAATAAATAAATGAAACCATGAAAAAGTTTTTTTTTTTTTTAAAAGAAAACATTAAAAAAATATTACAGTGTTTGTATCTGTTGTGTGGATACCCATGTCACGGCACAGGTAGGAAGGTCAGAAGGCAGCTGTGTTGAGTCAGTTCTTCTCTCCACCCTAATTGGTTTCAGAGGACTCACTCAGGGCATCCAGAGGTTTTTTTAAACCAACTCTCAGTCTCACTTTTGAACTTCTTTGATCCTCCTTCAGCCTCTAGTGCTAGAATTACAGGTATGAGGCTCTCACCCTTTTTGAATTTATTTTTTTTAATTGAATATATAAGTAATTGTAAGAGATCAGTATTGGCTCAGGACCTCCAGGACCAAGTTCTCAGCACAAAGGAGATTTATTTGCTCCAGAGGGACAGAAGGGATAGAGGATGAGGGAGAAGGGAAGGGTAGAGGGGAAGAGATATTTGTCCTAGAGGAGTAACGGACTGCCTCTGAATAGAGGGGAGATAGATGTGCCCTATAAGAAAATGGTGAGTTATAAAGGTAAAGGGAAACCCTATGTTAGGATGAGGTGTTTAGCTTTCACTGGGCATGTTTAATTAGCTGAGCCAAAGGGGGTTTTTGATGGCTGGACTTGAATACTTTGGTAGCTGGACCTTGGTGGTCAGCCTCAGGAGGAGGGAGTGGCCAAATAAGGGAGTAGACCTGGGGGCAGCTTTAGGAATGAAATGTACAGGTGGTGCTATTAGGGAACTAAGGAAGCTGAGTCAAGACTGGGAAGAGCAGCCTGTTTGATTTAGTATATCCTAGGGAAATGTAGTCTTCTAGGCTGGACCAGGATGTGGATTCCAAAGAAATCTCAGCCGGGGCTGGCAATGGAGTTGTCTATAGTTGATTTGAGATCTTTTGAGACAGACTTGGGACAAAGTTAAAGTTCAGGACTTTAGATTCCTCCTGCCTCCCACTCCCCAGTGACAGCTTTGGCTGTCCTGGAATTAATTCACTCTGTAGACCAGGTTGGCCTGTCTCTGCCTGCCTGTCTCTGCCTCCACATACTGGGATTCAAGGTGTACACCACTATTGCCTGGCCTAGAAAACTCTTTTTAATCTTGGATTACATTTAAAACTTTTAGGCTCATGGTCCTGGTAGTAGGGAAGAGGATTCTCAGGACCAGGGAAGTGGGGAGAGACCTCACCCTTAGGAACAGGCAGTAGGCAGGACAATGTAGGCTGTTGGTTGACGGGAGTTCTTACCTATGGTCAGTTTGAGAATTCTAGAGAGGAGCCAGGAAAGTTTAGATTGGCTATATAAGGTTAATTGGGGAATAGCTTATCTGAAAGTGGGGTCTGGTTATGTTGGGGAGAATATAACTTGAGAGCTTTTTGTTATATTAGAATAGTCTTTTTTGGGATGTTCGGGTGAGTTTTGAAATTGAGATATTTTAGGAACATGGATGATTGTGAGACTCTTGGTAAACTGTGAGAGGGATGGTCTGTAGCAGGGTTTTTGGGTTGGTGTGGGAAGGTTGAGAGAACTTGACTTTGGTTCCCAAAGTGGGGGGACTTGGATTGTCAAGGGGATAAGCAGTCAGTAGTGGGGTAGGGCATGACACCAATGCAGGACATCAATGGTGTTAATGCGGGGATCAGTGAAGTTGAGAAAGTTTGTTGTATGACCTTGACCCAAGTGAGTGAGTGGCTATGAGGGGGAAGGGAGGAGAGAGTGTTGGAGAGGATATGGCTTGGGTTTAGTTACATCTTATAATTGTAAGAATTGTTTAGAGTGTCTAATGTTTGAGGATGTCTGGACAGTTAATGAATTTAGGGAAGTCATTGGGACAGAAGAGAAGGTGGAGTGTGAGCAGAGAGATGAAATCTGTGGGAACAGGTGGTCTTGAGATCAGGAACCAGAGGGTGAGAATGAATATTGATAATGGAGGGGTCAGTCTGACATGGCCATCTGGCAGGTGGATGCTGCTATCCATCTAAAAAGTGTAGGCAGAAGTAGCTGGAGGACCCTGTTGTGTATGAGAGGGATGGAGCAGGAGGTTTTTGAGAGTTCTAGACAGGAGTGTAGGGGATCTGAGGAACGTTGTTGGGTAAGGGAGTAAGAGTGGAGGACTCGAGAAGAGGGCAGGTAAGAAATGTGAGGGGGTTTGGTTTTTGGTTTTCTCCCCTGAGACAGGGTTTCTCTATATGTAGCCCTGGCTGTCCTGGAACTTAGAGATCCACCTGCTTCTGTCTGTGGCATGCTGGATTAAAGTCATGTGCCACCACCGCCCTGCTGTGAATGGTGAATTTTTTTTTTTTAAAAACTTTATTATTTATTTATTATTTATTTATTTATTTGCCTTGGTGTTTGCCTGGAACTGAAACTACAGCCAGTTGTTAGTTGCCATGTGGGTGCTGGGAATCGAACCCGGGTCCTCTGGAAGAGCAGACGGTGCTCTTAACCGCTGAGCCATCTCTCCAGCCCCGAATGGTGAATTTTTGATAAGTTTGGAGGGATAGAAGCTGAGGAGGCAGAGGAGATTTACAAGTTGAGGAAGATAGTGGAGTGAACAGAGTGAGATTGTGGGGAGGAATCCCAGAGTTTGTTAGATTTACAGATGAGCATGGAGGCTGGGGCAGGAGCACAGACACAGGGAGGCCAACCACGGATGGTGTTGTCTAGAGTTTTGGAGAGGTAGGAGACAGAGGAATATGCAGTTGGAATTTTCTTTGGGCTACCCAGCTCCCAAATAAAGTCCTGGAGACTGATTAGTTATCGATGCTTGGCCTTAGCTTAGGCTTGCCCCACTAGCTCTCTCAGCTTAGTTTGGCCTGTTTCTGTTCATTTATGTTTGGCCGTGGGCTCTTTCCCTTTCTTTCATGCTATATGCCCTACTTTTCTGCTTCCTCTGTGACTCACTGGCTGGCCTTTCTCAGGCATCTTTTTCTTTCTTTTTTCTCCCAACCCTAAATTCCTCCCTTATTCTCTCCTAACCAGCTTTTCCAAGTTAAATTATCTCATTTCTTTTGACTATATTTTGCCTCTGGGCCTTTTACTTTTTTTTTTTTTTTTAAATTCTCTATATATCTTTATTTCCTTCTCACTTCACTGGGTTGCTGGTCTTGACATCATCCTCCCTTGTCCTTTTCTTGCTCTTCCTCTCTTCTTTCAAGCCCAGATATCTCCTGTTTATTTTCTCAGCCTGGCACATGGCCTCTTTCTCTCCTGCCTAGCTATTTTGGTCATTCAGCTCTTTATTAGACTACTTGGGCAGACAATGTAACACAGAGTTAAACAAATGCAACACATCTTTGCATGGTTAAACAAATACTCCACAGCATAAACAAATGTAACATATCTTAAACTAATATTTCTCAACATCTATCTTTATATAATTAAACAAATGCAACACATTTTTACATTGTAAAACAATTATTCTGCAACATAAACAAATGTAACACTTCTTTGCATAGTTAAACAAATAATCCGAAACAGAAGAGGGCAACAGATCCTTTGAAACTTGTTAGAGACAGTTGTGAGCCACATGTGGGTGCTGGGATTGGAGCCTGGGTTCTCTGGAAGGGCAGTACTCTTAACTGCTAAGCCATCTCTCCAGTCCTCTTGTCATACATTTCTGACACTACTAGATTGATAAATTGTGAGCTCATTAATGCAACTTTTTATTTCTTTGTTTCTAGCTCTAGAGTTTCCTTTTCCTTCTTTCTTAGCTTGCTTGCTTTCTTGATTTAACAGTGAAGCCTAGGGTCTCTCATATGGGCAGCTGTTCTGCACTGGACTGCAGTCCTTTTCTCTGGCCCCTCCTCCTTTCTTGTTAAGGTCTTTCTAGCTCTGGCTGTCTTGGAGTCCATTATGTAGATAGACAGAGCCAACCTCACCCTGGTACTGGGACTAAAGTCGTATGCCACTACACCTGATTCCCTTTTTTTTCTTTTGAGCTCAATTTATCTATGTGTCAGTTTGGGTCCAGTCAGCAAAACAGAAGCCACATGCCACTTATTTTGAAATAATTTTGAGTCTTTGTTGAAGGACTTAAAAAGCCAAAACAATCTTAAAGAAAGTAGTTCTGGTATATTAACTGTATGAAGTGGCTTCCTCATTCAGAATTGAGAACAAACAATGGAAGTTTACCAGACTCAAGAAATCTGGGGGGATATGGGACAGTTGTACTCAGATTCTCTGGGGAGTGTATGTTGCATGGTTGCCAATGGTTTCTTGGGCATTCCCAGGAGATCCCTGGAGAAGCCTGCCCAGCCGACACAGGCCTCTGAGGTGCACTGCAAGGTTGGTTCTAGGATTAGAAAGAAATGGAGTAACTGATGGAACAAACCGCTATCATTAAGAAACACTAGGCCGGGGCTGGAGAGATGGCTCAGTGGTTAAGAGCACCGTCTGCTCTTCCAGAGGACCCGGGTTCGATTCCCAGCACCCACATGGCAGCTCACAACTGTCTGTAGTTCCAGTTCCAGGCAAACACCAAGGCAAATAAGTAAATAAATAATAAAGTTAAAAAAAAAAAAAAAAAAAAGAAACACTAGGCCACAGGAAGGGAGAAGTTCCTTGTATACCCCTCTTGCTTCTCATTTTTCCTTTAGCCCCCACTTGACAGAGTAGGAGCTAGCTGCTCAGAGTTGAATGGAAATTGGTGGTGTTCCAACTCCAGCATCGGAAAGCAAAGCCCAAACCAGGCAGTTGGTGGTGTGTGCTCTTAATGCCCAGGAAGGCAGAGGCAGGCAGATCTCTATGAGTTCAAGGCCAGTCTGCTCAACAGAGCAAGTTTCAGAACATCAAGAGGTACACAGAGGAAAAACCCTGTCTCAAAAACAAAAACCAGAAAGCAGAGCCCAACAGAGTGATCATGGGACTGAGAGACAGTAATAAGTGCACAGCCTAGAAGGATGTTTATTATATTTCTGAACTTTTCAGTCATAATTAAGTGGAGGATTTTCAGGTTGTTTGGCTCATTATATCAATTATAATAGCAATAGCTAACATTTCCCCCCATCATTTCACGTGAACCAAGCCCTATTCTAAGTACTTTATATGAACTACTTCCCAAAGTAAGAGATATTATTATTACTATTCCCTTTTATAAGTTAAGGAAGGGAACTGAAGCACATATAGGTCATCTGTTCAAAGCTGTACACAGTGTTAATAATAATGTAATAATGGAGTTGGTATCTAATCCCACCCTTTTGAGTTTGCTTCCACTTTCAAAGAATTTTTTAAAATGTGTGTGTGTCTGTCTGTTTGCGTGTATGTATGTGCACCATGGAGGCCAGAAGAGTGTGCTGGATCCCCTGGAGTGGATTTTCAGGTAGTTTTGAGCTGTGTGATAATGATGTGGTACAATGAACTGAATGTCCTCTGCAAAAGAAGCAAGTGCTCTCAACCATTCAATCTTTCTACCGTCTTCCTTTTTAGAGTCACATCTTGCTATGTAGTATGAGTTGGCTTTAAACTCATAGTCTTTTTTTTTTTTTTTTTTTTTTTTTCTCAGCTTCCTCCTTGTTGGGATTATAGATGTGTGCCTCTTGACTTTTGAGATTTATTTATTATTATGTATACAGTTTACAGAAGAGGGTAGCAGATGTCATCACAGATGGTTGTGAACCACCGTGTGGGTGCTGGGAATTGAACTCACAACCTCCGGAAGAACAGTCAGTGCTGTTAACCTCTGAGCCATCTCTCCAGCCCGCCTCCTGACTTTTGTATCCTACATTGAACCTGGGGTGTTACACATACTCCTCCATTGAGCTACATCCTTTAAAAAATTATTTTCAGCTGGGCATGGTGTTGCAAGCCTTTAATCCCAGCACTCAGGAGGCAAAGGCAGGTGGATTTCTGTGAATTCACGACAGCTTGTCCTGTACAGTGGAGCCTATGTAGAACCTTGTAAACAACAACAAAAGCAAACAAACAAAAATCACAAGAGTTCTTTATTCAGTCTCATGAGCCCTTTTCTAGTTTCCTGACAGACAGTTTCACATCCAACCCTTCTTGATTTTGAAACAATTTCCCTAAATTGTCTAGGCTGGCCTTGAACTCAGAATCCTCCTGTCTCAGCCTGTTGAGTAGTTAAGATTGTAGACCTGTCTCCTCCTCTTTCTCCTCCTCCTCTTCCTCTTGAGATTGGGTTTCTCTGTGTGACAGTCCTGGCTGTTTTGGAACTTGCTTAGTAGACTAGTCTGGCCTCAAACTCACAGAGATCCTCCTGCTTCTGCTCCTGAGTGCTGGGATTAAAGGCATGACCAGCTTGTTTTTTTTTTTTTTGTTTTTTTTTTGTTTTTTTTTGTTTTTTAGCTGTATACTTCAATGTTTCTTAATTGTGTGTGTGTGTATGTGTGTGTGTGTGTGTATATATATATGTTATTTCATCAAATTCACCCCGTATCCTCTTATTTCTCTTGTTCCTGCTGAACCTCTTCTCAGCAGGTTCCCCTCCTATTTTATGCTCTGTGTGTGTGTGTGTGTGTGTGTGTATGTGAGAGAGACTTTTTATAATTTATTTTTAAAATTTATGTGCATTGGTGTGAAGATGTCAGATGTCCTGGAACTGGAGTTACATTACAGACAGTTGTGAACTTCCATGTGGGTGCTGGGAATAGAACCCAGATCCTCTGGAAGAGCAGCTCTTAGCCACTGAGCTGTCTGTCTCTCTAGCCCAGGTTCACTGTATTTAATTAGGATTGCTAATATGAACATGGAGATATTATTTACTTGAGCAAGGTTAGTTTATTAGTTGCTACATCACTGAAGAATATGATTTTTTTCTCCCTAACATCTATCACTCACTGCCTCTAGCTCTACAGGAAGGGGTGGAGCCTCAGAACTACTCTTCCATTCCTGATGTTGGCGAGTCTCATGTTTTCAATATGTATATTATGTTGAAATTCTTTCCTTGTGTTAAGCTACAACCAGTTTTCTTCTAACTGCTACTTTTGGATTTTTTTTTTTTTTTTGTAGGCATGGTTCCTTTGTGTAGCCCTGACTATCCTTGAACTCACCCTTTAGATTTGTAGATCAGGCTAGCCTTAGAGATCATCCTACCTTTGCTTTTTTTTTTTTTTTTTTTTTTTTTTTTTTTTTAGCTCTAACAGCAAGCTTTTAAGGAAGCTTTAGAAAAACTATTCTAAAGACCACACATTAGTAAGAATATTGGCTCCTTTCCTAGGAACTTTTTCTGGGATCATAAAGATGAACAAAGGAAATATTAAAATGCCAGAGTATATGACAGGTGAGGCAGAGGCTGGAAATTGTTCTACTCACAAGGCCAACGCATTCCTGTTCAAATAGAAGTCTGGGTGACTGGGAAAACAGCGAAACAAACTGAACCAAATCAAAGGAAAATAGGGTTTCACATAACACAGTAGCGAAAAGTAGACGGAACAGACTATAGGTACCAAATGGTGGCAGGTAAGTCTCTCCATCTGCTGGGTCAGTCTTCTGTTTCTGGCACTGGCTAGCTGCTGCTGCTGCTGCATCGAAGCCCAAATATTCACTGGCATCAGCTGTTTGTTGTTCAGCATATTAGTAAAGCACTCATTTAGAGACATCTTGGTGGCTTTTTTTATTTTATTATTTTTTTTTTTTTAAGATTTATTTATTATGTATACAACATTCTGCCTCCACTATGCCTGTGTGCCAGAAGAGGGCACCAGATCTCATTATAGATGGTTATGAGCCACCATGTGGATGCTGGGAATTGAACTCAGGTCCTCTGGAACAACAGTCAGTGCTCTTAACCTCTGAGCCATCTCTCTAGCTCCCTGAGTCTTTTTTTTTAATAATTTTTTTTATAATTTTTATATATATTTTTTTTTTAAACTTTATTTATTTATTTGCCTTAGTGTTTGCCTGGAACTGGAACTACAGACAGTTGTTAGCTGCCATGTGGGTGCTGGGAATCGAACCCGGGTCCTCTTGGAAGAGCAGACGGTGCTCTTAACCGCTGAGCCATCTCTCCAGCCCCATAATTGTTATATTTATTTGTTTTTATTTGCCTTGAACTGGGAACTGGAACTATAGACAGTTGTGAGCTGCCATGTGGGTGCTGGGAATTGAACCCTGGTCCTCTGGAAGAGCAGTCAGTGCTCTTAACCACTGAGCCATCTCTCCAGCCCCAATAAAATTTTTTTTAAAATTATGTTGTATGGGCATTTTTCCTCCACAAATGGCTATGTATCACCTGTTTTTGGTGCCCTTGGTTCAAGGAAGGCATGGAAATTTCTGTGGAATTGGACTTTCAGATGGTTGTGAGTCACTACCATATAAGTACTGGAAACTGCTGGGTCCTCTAGAAGAGCAGCAGTTCTCTGAACTGCTGAGCCGTCTCTCCAGCCCTTCGTTCTGACTTTTTTTTAAAAGGTTTATTTATTTATTATGTATATAGTGTTCTGCCTACATATATATTTCTACATGCTAGAAGAGGGCACTAGATTTCATTATACATGGTTCTGAGCCACTCTGTGGTTGCTGGGAATTGAACTTGACCTGTGGAAGAGCAGCCAGTGCTCCTAACCTGTGAACCCTCTCTCCAGCCCCCTCATTCTGACTCTTTAGTAAAATGATAAGTATGGTGGGTTTGAGAAGCAAGATCTCTTGTACAAAGTGTTATAGATCTTACCCTGACTAATGGAGGTTTTAAGGGAATATTTCTTTACCCTTCCCTCTGGTAAACTGGGGGAGTAGCTATTTGGAAAGGGCAATAGCTTGGCTCCCATTGATTGGGAGGAGAGAACCAACATTATGGGTTGGCTATTAAGTAGTCACTCTAACAAGGGCCCACTTAGCAGGGGTAGAATGATCTAATGCTGTAGAAGGAAGAGGAGCATTAGGGCACAGCGTGCTCCTGGGTTGAGGCTCCTCTTGGCAACTGTATCGTGTTGCCTTTCCTCCTGTCCTATTTAAGGGCCAGCTTTATTTGAAGTCAGTTCAGGAAATGCCAGTGACTCAGCTTTGCAGATTTCTTATTGCAGCTGCAGACTGGTTTGTCTGGTAGGGAGTAAAACAGCATATCTTCCAGCACACTTACCTGACCACTTGAATGCCTTCCTGTATCTTACCAGAGATATTTTTCAGGCTGTTAAGTTTTTGGTGCCTCGTGGCAAGGTTGATGCAGTATGACCTTAATATGTCTATTGCACTTATGCTTGTAATCTCTTGGGAGGCTAAGGCAGTAGGATCCTAAGTTTGCGGCCAGCCTGGATCAGACAGCAAGTTGCAGGCTGCTGGCTGTATGATGAGACACTATCTCAAAAAAGCGAAGCAAAACAAAACTTAAGATTCAACTTAGAACCTGGTGTGGTGGTATACACCTTTAATCCCAACATTTAGGAAGCAGAGACAGGTTCATCTCTCTGAGTTTGAGGCCAGTCTGGTCTAACTACATAGCAAGACCCTATCTTAAAATAAAATCAGAGCAACTATCTTTGGTGGTTTGTTAAGGAAGCTGAATCTAAAACATAGAGAAACAAAGTACAGTTTTGCAAGGCAGTGGGTAATTTAGACTTGATTGTGCTGTCCAATCTATAAACCCTGTAGGAATTGTGAGATCCCTTCAGTAACCCTTGGAATAACTAGGAAAAACTTTGATTGCAAGATGGTGTTTGAAAGAGGGTCAGAATTAGAGGCATATGGATTATGGTTACTTAAATAGGCTGAGATGTGGGCTTTTTTTATATCATGAAATATAAATGATGGTTCTGTGGTGTTTTTACTTTTCTACCACAAAGCCTAATGGTATATAGAAGTTTTGGTTAGGCTTCATACAGGTCTAGAAGCTGTGGCCAGCATTGTGCCAGCTGCTTGACCTTGGGGATGTTCACAGTAAAATATTGTATAAATTGTTGAATGTCTTTTGGAGGGACAATGCTCTCATTTTGCCATATGGATCACTGGAACATTTATCCTGTGATTTGTCTTATGCCTGAAGGCCTGTTTGTGCCTCTTGGTGAGACAGGGCTAAGGTTATGCATACAAAAGTGAGAAGAGTCACTGGATGAATTCCAGTCTACTCTAGAATAATGGGGGACAGGGGTGAATAAGTGGCTAGAGGCCACACAGTGGATTTGGAAACTTCAGCCAAAGAATTTAGATCTGATGCTTGAAAAAAAAAATATTGCAAGGTTTTTTGAGCCAGAGAGTGGTGTAGTAACTCTTGAGGGCCTTTTCTTGGTGTAGACTCTATAATCCTCACAGGGTAGGGCCTCCTAAATGCTCCAGTGAGGGTGTGGTTTGGCCATTATTTCTGCTCAATGACTCTTTCTGCTCTGTCATTGACTCATCCTATTGGCCTGGTCCTTATTAAGCTTCCCCTCAGGTTTCCCTGTGATCCACAGAGTTCCAGGGCTACCTAGGATGATGGGAGCTGCTAGCTGTGGGTGGGATATGAGACTGAATAGCATTCTCATTCCTTTGTCCTGTCCCTGAGTAGAGGCAATTCAAGTTCAGACTGCTGCAGATAACTAACTGTCCAAGCTTACAGGAACTGTCTACCAGGAGGTAAGTCAAGATGATTCCTGCTCTTTCTCTGCTTTTATACAGATTGGCTTTTTTTTTGTCCAAGTTCTTTTCTACTTTCTGCCCCTAATCTGGGTTCAACAAGATGTCAGTCATAAAACAAACAGTCACTGTAGGAGGTGGGAAAATATCAAGAAGTTTTCACTGGCCCTTGCTGTGTGGTAGGTAGTCTGTCTAAGAAGTCTTGTGAGCCAGACACTAAACACAGGTTCATGCCTGTTGGGGTAGAAAGGTTCGGGCCTCAAACACATTGCTTCTCAGCCTCTGGGTTTTAGACCCATTCTATGTGTGTTTTACTGTCCTGTGTTATCTCCCATCCCTTTGGCCACAGAAGGAAAAGATAATGAAAAGCTGACAAGGGGAAGCTGTGTAGATAAGCATGTGTTTGTGTTTTATGCAGAGAGTCAGTCTATTTGGGTTTTCATAATCTTGCTAATTAATAGTGTGACTAGGGACCAGTGAGCTAGTTCCCTCATATTTAAATACGGACAACTCGAGTTGTTTTCCAGAGTCAAAATTAACCTAAGTTTATTTTTCTTTCATGAAAAAAAATTTTTTTTTTTTTTTTTTTGTATCTGTTGGCAACATCCAGAGCATTGTAATCAGGAGGCAGCTGAACCTAGGCTTTCTTTTCTCCACCAGGCCTTATCAGGTTATTGACTTTGACCACATTAGTCACATGTTTTTTTCATAGCCTGTTTGATCTGGTGCTTATTTACCCCTGATATCCATAATAACACTTGTGTGTTGTCGTCTTCATGGCAGACTTGGGTTGGGGGAACTTGATGGCATGCATAGTGTTCAGGCTTGTTTCTCTTGGGTGTGCTTTCTTAGGAGGGTATTGGGCTGCTTCTGAACTGCAGGGTCTTGGGCTGTCAGAAAGTAGGTGATTTGAGGATCCTTTTGTGACTGTGGGATACCTTTCAGCACTGCCTTGTTGTCTTGTGTCCCCCCCACCCTAGAATTTCTCTGTGTCACAGCCTTGGCTACCCTAGAACTCTGTAGACTGGGCTGGCCTCAAACCCAACAGAGATCCACTTGCCTCTGCCTCTCAAGTGCTGGGATCAGAGGCGTGCGCTGCCGCCGCAGCCACCACCACCACCACCACCACACCACTGGCCTTCTTGGCCTTCCCTTTGACATTGGTTTTGGCAATTTGGTTTCTTTGCTTTTGGTGCCATCTTGGTAAAAGCTAAGTTTTTGTTTTGTCTTTTCCCCCCCCCTAAATAATAGTGACAGATACACAGATTTTGTTCACTCCATTTGTAAGTTTATCTCCCTCACAGTAATGGTGTTCTCAGCCTTTACATTTATCCTAGCGTACAGTTGTTGTTCAGAACGTCTCCCTTCCACTCCCCAGCTCCTTTTTAACAGCAGTGCTTAAACTTGAACCCACAGCATGCTATTCAAGTGCTCTACTACTGGACTACTTCTTCCAGCCCGTTAGCCAATCTTTTGAGTATCCTTAGAGGTAGCTATTTTTACTTCCAATGGGTAAATTCAGTTTTTGGAAACCATCAGGAAATGTTTTGTATATAATAGTTAAGGAAAACAATATCCTTTCTTTATTTTTGTTAAAAAAAAGAAAAGGTATGATGGACTATAAAACATCTATTTCTTTTTTTTCTGTGCTTATGGGATAGTGTGTGAAGACAGTTTCTCCAAAAAACTGTTTTGTAAATGTTTTGAGCAGTGATTAAGAATGTAAGTATAGGGGCTGGAGAGATGGCTCAGCTGTTAAGAGCACCGTCTGCTCTTCCAGAGGACCCAGGTTCGATTCCCAGCACCCACATGGCAGCTAACAACTGTCTGTAGTTCCAGTTCCAGGCAAACACCAAGGCAAATAAATAAATAAAGTTTTTTTTTTTTTTTTTTTAAAGAATGTAAGTACATGGCTTCATTTAAAAAAACAAAACTGTTTTGGTTATAGTTTTTTTTTTTTTTTTTTTTTTTTTTAAAAAAAACACTTTTTTATTTTATTTAATTATTTGCCTTGGTGTTTGCCTGGAACTGGAACTACAGACAGTTGTGAGCTGCCATGTGGGTGCTGGGAATCGAACTCGGGTCCTCTGGAAGAGCAGACAGTGCTCTCAACCGCTGAGCCATCTCTCCAGCCCCTGGTTATAGTTTTTAATAAGGTGGGGAAGTAATTGACTGGAGTTGCTTTCCTGTAACTCACTATGTATATTCTTGCTTCAAGGTCAGAATGACTAGATAGTGAAGAAAATTAGCCCCTTTCCTGTGAGTCTTCTGAAATCACAAATATTTTAAGGGTCAAAAGAAGGGTGGAGCATGTATGTCTAGGAAGCTATGGCTGCCAAGCTGAGGTATGTTCATCTCTAGTAGAAGTACCAAGAAACCTGAAGCTTTTTCATTCTGGTGGCTGAAGACAGCCGGACCCTCAGGAGGTGTGGCTGAAGCAGAGGCTTGGGAACACCAGAGTATTAGGGTTAGGGTTAGATTCTTCATCTCTTTTTCTTTAGTAGTTATAGGTTTGAAAGTGGGATGGAAGGTTGGTGGGGCAAAGCAGAGGGCTGTAATGTATGCTTTCAAGTACTGCAGTCATATACCTGAGTACATGTTTCTGATAGTAGTTAAAACTGGCTAGTAAAATAAAGTGTTTAGTGGCCTGGCCAAATGATTCTGTTGCCAAGTCTGCATTAAATAAGCATTTGCATTCTCTTTCTTACTGTCTTTTTTTGTTTGTTTGTTTTTCTCATTTTTATTTTGAGCGTCAAGGTGCTGAAAGTTCTAGATCTGAAAATAAGATAAGCCTAAGGAGATTTGAGGTGCTCAGTCAGATGTGATGGAATGTACCTGTAATTCCAGTATTCGGAAGGTTAATGCAAGAGGGTTGTCAAGAGTTTAGTCAGTGTCCAGCCTGCTCTGTACAGTGAGGACTAGGCCAGTCAGGGAGAGTAAGGCCCTGTCTGGGTGTGGGGTGGACGGTGAAGAGAGAGAGGGAGAGGGAGGAAAAAAACCCCAAACCGAAGAAGGAGGGGAAATATCTGTGTAAAGCTGCTTAAGTACTGGTTTAGCAGTGGAGTTTTCTTTGACCTTTCACCTTGCAGCCACAGCTGGGTGATCAAATTCAAAGTAGCTGTTAATGAGAAGCAGCCTCTGGGACTTCTCCCCTGAAATACAATCTCAGCATGCAGAAGTCCTTAGGAGGACTATTGTTTATAGAAGGTAGGACAACTTTTATCTAAACAGATAGTGTGATATATTGTGACTTAGAGAATTTGGGAGACTTTCTTCTCTGATGTTAGTTAATATTGAGCCCTTCTTGGAAGGAGTTCTTTGATTGGTACAGTAGGATTCATTAAAGAAAAGGCTCCATGTAACCACTATCACAAGCTAAATGCCCAATATTAGAGCTAGTTGCTGAAGAAACAACAAGGCCAATCTGTTGTTTTTCTGTCTTTTTTTGTCTGTAAATAACCCTGTGGAACAAGGCTGCTTATCACAAAACACTCACTGGCTGGGAAATAGTACTCCAGGTCTGTCTCCTCCTCCCTCAGAGTCCTTTCTTCTAATCATGATTGTGTGGCAGTCACCTGGCCAGTCTACCTCAACTTGTAGGTCCTTAGCATCATTTTTTTTTCTTGCTACCCATTCATGCTAGGTGTATGACTTGCAATTGGAGGACCGTTGTAGCTGACTGACTCCACAGGCTGCCTTAGCTATCTGTCAGGAAACATTATTTAATAACTATTGTGTACAGACATTGTAGAAAGTGAAACTAGTTTTGTTTGCTTGTTCGATTTTTTTTTGTTGTTGTTTATTTCTTGTCTTTTTGAATCTTAATTTGGATGAAACAGATATAATATTATTCCTGTAGGGAGAGGAGTCCATTAAGGTCATCATGCTTGTGTAGCAGACACCTTACCACCTGAGCCATTTCCCAGGGCTTCACAGGTAACTGTGTGTTGCAGTATGTTTGGGGCGGGGGTTATATACAAGAGGCCAATGTCTGGTGTTTTCATATATCACATTCTGTCTTACCTTTTTGAAAATTTATTTTTGGGGTTGGAGAGATGGCTCAGAGGTTAAGAGCACTGACTGTTCTTCCTGAGGTCCTGAGTTCAATTCCCAGCAACTACATGGTGGCTCACAACCATCTATAATGACATCTGGTACCCTCTTCTGTGTACTGTATACTTAATAATAAATAAATAAAATTTAAAAAAAAAAAGAATATGCTTAAAAAAAAGAAAATTTATTTTTAATTATGTGTATATTCACATGAGTGCTGATTGCTATTTTGCATTTTATTGTAGATATGTATGTGTATATATATTTATATATTCTTCCTCTTTCTCAATCATTCAAGTAACTAAGCTGGTGGGCCTGTCTGCACTTGCCAGAGTCAGGAAGTGTGAAAAAGTAGGATTAAATCCTTCAGCCAGATCTGCTCATAGGAGTTGAGATAGAAGCAGCTGTTGAGATTAGTATGGGGACTGCTGTGTGGAGAATAGGGTGTCATGTGCGGGTGGCTGGGAGAAGGGGCCAAAACAGGTCAGGTCCAGGTCACTAACAATAACAGCTAATGTTTTATATTTTTATTTATTTATCTTTGAAATAGGTTCTGTAACCCAAGCTAGTCTCATCTAGATCTCAAGTATGTAGTTTCCAGGCTGGCCTTGAATTCAAAGCAATACTTTTTCATCAGTCTCTGTGGGGTTATGGGTATGAATTAACACACTCAGCTACATGGCAGAGCTTAACATCCTCCAAATTACTTTTTTTTCCCCCTCCATTTTCACATTGGACTCCGGATAGTTCTGTGAGAAAGGGAGGCAGAATATTTACAGGAAGTTAAAACCCTGGCATTAGTTAATATGGTGGCACATTCTTGACATTTTAGCACTTAAGAGGAAGATCATGGGATGGGGGCTGTCTTGGGCTACATTAAAAACAAACACACAAAAAAGAACTGGCAAGATGGCCCTCTGGTTAAGGCACTTTCTCGTAAGCCTGCCCACCAGTTTGATCATTAGGATCCATATCCTGAAAGTTGTTCTCTGACTATATGTGAATGCCATGACACGTGCATATAGGGGAAAAGAGGACCCAGATGTGGTACATGCCTTAGTCACAACCGTGGGAAGTAGAGGCAGAATGAGCAGGGGTTCAAGGCCAGCCTCAGGTATACAGTGAGTTTGAGGCCAGCCTGGGCTACAGGAGACTCTTGTCTCAATAAAGCCAATTATGGCTGTACAAACATGTTACTTGTACATCCTTGGAAGCTAAAGCAGGAAGATCGAAGCTTATATGGTCAGTTTGTCTATATAGAGAGATATGACTTAGCAGCCCTAACTGCCCCAGAGAAATCCAGGAAACAAGACAAGGAAAGTTTGTAAAATAGTTTTTTTTTTTTTCCCCCTCTATGAGAAATATATTTAAGCTAGGCAGTGGTGGTGTGTGACTTTAATTTCAGCACTCAGGAGGCAAAGGCAGGTGGATCTCTTACTTTGAGGTCAGTCAAGACAACCAGGGCTGAAACAGAGAAACCCTGTCTTGGAAAACAAAAAAAGAAAGTAAAAAATATATATAAAAATTTTCTTTCAAAAAAAGATTTATTTATTTATTTATGTGGGTATTTTGTCTGCATGTACATTTGTGTACCAGAATATCGTGGTAAAAACCCGCCGTGAGATATGTTTTAAATGGGGTTTATTTTGTGAAAATCACTTACAAAACAGAGACGGTTTTAAGAGAAAATGAAAGGATAAGGTTGCAGCGCGCCAGAGCCTTTCTAAGGAAAACTCCTCATCCCCACACTGTACGTCCGAACTCCCGCGCAGCTGGGCCAAACCGCTCACCCGGTCGAGAGAATGCCGGCTTCCTGTCCTGGTCCTCTCCCTCGAAGGTCTACTTCCGAAATCCTTTCCAGTTAACCACGCCCCGCTCGTCTCCAGTCCTAGACGCGATCGTTCACATATATAGTTCCTGATTTCCCGCTACACCAGAAGGCATTGGTTCTCATCAGACTACAGCTAGAGATGGTTGTAAGCCACCTCAAGGGTGCTGGGAATTGAATCCAGGTTCTCTGGAAGAGCAGCAGAGCCATCTCTGCAGCCCCAGAAATTTTCACTGCAGTTTTGTTTGAAATGGTAACAAATTGTGTCATCAGGCAGAGTGTCACATGCTACTTGTAGACACAGTTATTCAGGAGACTGAGGGAGCCAGCCTGGGGAATAGAGATTGAGGTCCTGGTTCAAATGAAAAATAGTCATGTCTATCAAATGAGAAAATAAGAAAATGCATCATGATATGTCCTTTATGTACAGCTTTTAAAACATATGAGTTAGAATTTTATTTATCTGATATCTGAGTATATAAGTGATAACTTATTCTTGTGGCTGAAGAGATGACTACATTGTTAAGAGCTGTTACTGCTCTTATATTACATAGGACCTGGGTTTGGTTCCTAGCCCCTACATGGTGATTTACAACTGCCTGCAACTCTGGTGCCAGGGGATTTGATGCCCTTTTCTGACCTGAGTATTCCTGCTTGCATGTGGTATATATACATACATCAGGCATACACATGCACATAAATACTAATAAATAAAATCTTACTTTGTTTCATATATGTGGCAAGTGCTGTACTACTTAGCAACCTCTTAATGCTAGGTAAATTATTAAATGAGATAAGCAGATTGCAAACCAAAGTGTCAAAGTGTAAAGTATAAACCTATTCTAAATATAGAAAACAACAAGAATCTATATCTAATACATAGATTTCTTTTTTTTTTTTTTTAAACTTTATTATTTTTTTTTTTTTTGGCATTTTCAGAGAGTTTTTTTTTTTTTTTTTAAACTTTATTTATTTATTTGCCTTGGTGTTTGCCTGGAACTGGAACTACAGACAGTTGTTAGCTGCCATGTGGGTGCTGGGAATCGAACCCGGGTCCTCTGGAAGAGCAGATGGTGCTCTTAACCGCTGAGCCATCTCTCCAGCCCCCATACATAGATTTCTTACGTGTTTATAAGACACAGGGAAATGCTACATTTCTTATCTTGGGGTGGAACTTGGTGAGGAATACAATATTAATTTTGTCCTTTTTTTTTTTTTTTTTTTTGAGGTAAAATCTTACTATGTTGCTCAGGCTGGGACAGAACTTGCTGTGAAGCCCAGGCCAATATCAAATGATAGATCCTCCTGCTTCTACCTTCCAAGTTCTAAGATTACAGACATGTGACCCCATATTTAGATTTTTATTTTACTTTATTACCTAATTGGTTTTGAAGAACAAGGAAACTAAACTTGTATAAGCAAGAAATGAAGTTTTTTGAATATCTTTTATCTTTAATTGATTTTTAATAAATTACTTTAGAGTTATGAAAGTAAAAATAGACTTAATATAGAGAACATGTTTTGAGTTTTCAGGACTTTTTTGGGCTATTGACAGAATCACTAGTGAAGGATCCAGCTTTCCAATATGGGAACTTTAATTTAGTAAAGATATTTAACAACTGTTAACATGACCTTCTAACCTCACCTAAGAGTCAAGAGTTTGAGCGGACGTGGAGACATGTGCCTGTAACTCTGGCATTGGAAAGGGCAGGCGGCTCAGGAGTTTAAGCTAGCTTCTGTAACAGGGTGAGCTAAAGGTGAATTTGGGGACCTGAGGTTCTGTCTCATAAACCAAACCAAACAACTAAAGAGTTTGTACAAACAGATAATACTTTACAAGTCTGTACTTACAGAATGCTTCTTGAAATCAAAGCAGTGTATTTTATTAGTTTTAAAACACCTTTAAAAACATTTTAACACGGGGCTGGAGAGATGGCTCAGAGGTTAAGAGCACTGACTGTTCTTTTAGAGGACCTGAGTTTGATTCCCAGCATCCACATGGCAGCTAACAACTGTCTGTAATTCCAAGATCTGACACCCTTACACAGTTACACATGCAGGCAAAATACCAATTCACATAAAATAAAAATAAATATTTAAAAAAAAAAAAATAAAAAAAATTTAACACTAAAATTGGGGTGTATTTTATAATGGTGAATCTTAAAACATTTTACCACTGTTCTGGGACTTGCTATATAGACCATGCTGGTCTCCAACACACAGAGATCCCGCCTGTGAAGTGTAATCCCAATTAGTCTTATTAATAAATGCCCTGAGTCAGATATTAAGGACAAGGCTGAAAGATCAGAGAAGCAGAGCAGCCAGCCACCAGAGACTTCTTACCTTTACAGATTCTCAGACTATATGGGGCCCAGATCATGTCTCCACCCACTTTATAATAATCCCTGTTTCCACCTCTCTAGTGCTGGGATTAAAGGTACAAGCCACTACCACTCTCTGACCTCTATGGCTAGCTAGTGGCTAGCCAACACCCTCTGATCTCCAGACAAGCTTAATTGTCAACACAAACAAATATCATACAACACACATGAGTTTGCTTTCCAAAAGCTAATTAAAGGCTTGTACCTGTTTTTTGTTTTGTTTTGTTTTGTTTTTTATTTTTACGCTGTGTACATGCACATTTGTGGTTGCTGTGAAACGTGAAGATAAGAGACAGCTTTAGGGGTCTGTTTTTTTTCTTCCTTCTGGTGATCTAACTCAGGTTGTCAGGCTTAGTGCCTTTACTCACTGAACCATCTCGCCAGACCTAACTGGTGAGTCTTTCAAGTGGCATTGACCATTTAAAAACAAAAAACAAAGTTTGGTTTTTCAAGATACGGTTTCTCTAGATAGCTCTTGCTGTCTGGAACTTGCTATGTAGATAGATCTGGCTGGCCTGGAATTCACATCCACCTGCCTCTGCCACCTGAGCGCTGGATTAAAGGTGTGCACCACCACTACCTGACTATATTAGCCTTTTTTTTTTTTTTTTTTAAAAAAACTTTATTTATTTGCCTTAGTGTTTGCCTGGAACTGGAACTACAGACAGTTGTTAGCTGCCATGTGGGTGCTGGGAATCGAACTCGGGTCCTCTGGAAGAGCAGAGGGTGCTCTTAACTGCTGAGCCATCTCTCCAGCCCCTATATTAGCCATTTTTATTACCACAGAAACTGAGCCAGGCTTGGTGGCTCACTCCTGTAATCTCAGTGCTCAGGAGGAGGACAAGGCAGGAGGATTACAGTAAATTTGAGACCAACCAGGTTACATAGTGTGTTCAGGCTAGACATGAGCCTCAAACACAAAACAACAAAGTCAAAATATCTTAGATTCAGAATAGTTCCACTTTTCGTGTAATTTTTTTCTCATTAGCTGAATTTGCCTCAGTTTCCCTTGTACTAATATCATTTCCTTCACTGATGTTACCAAGATGTTCTAAGTGGGGAAAAGTGGGTTCCTACTTTGATGTTCATTCTCAAGTAACTGGAAAATGTCATACATGTAGCTGCTGTTTGAAAGATCAGGTATGTGTAGTCCTGAGACATAAACATTTAGTGCACCTGAACTTTAGTTACTATTTTAACTTGTCTGGTACTTAATTTCTCTGAACAACTGTTTTTTTGGTTTTTTTTTTTTTTTTGTAAAGTGAAAAGAATCCCTCCTGACAGGACTACAGTGAGGAATACTTGAAATACTTTGTAAATGGGAAAAGTGATCAGCTGTGTGAGAGAGACTTTGGAAAATGAATAAATTTCAATTGTAAATAATATATTGCATGAATTATACTTGGTCTTATAATAAAAACCTAGAGCCAGGTATTGGGGAAAAGCCGAAAGATCAGAGAGACAGAGGAACAAGTCACAGCCACTTCTCACCCAGCCGCTCCTCATGAACCTTCAGACTGAGTGCTTCTGAGTCCTCAGCCAAAAGGAAATAGGGGTGCAGGTGAAGACCTGAACTCCTGCCCTTTGTATATTTCTTAATCTCCCTCACCATATCACTTCCCATTCCAACTTTTCTAGTGCTGGAATTAAAGGCAAATGTGTTTCCCAAGTACTGGGAGCAGAAGCATGGGATCCTAAATGCTGTGCCACCATGTCTGGCTTTGGTCTTGAACTCACAACTCACTTCTACCTCTAACTTATCTCTGCCTCTACCTCCCAAAGGTGTGTGTCACCACTCCCTGACCCATATGGCTGACTCTGTCCTACGATCTCCAGGCAAACTTTATTAGATGCACAATATATCACCACATTGATACTATATATATAATGATACATATATACTAGCCTTTTACTTTTAAATAAGTAAGTATGATCATCCAATTTTAGATTTTTTAGATTATTTTCACCTTTTCAAATGGAACCTAAACCTATGACATTAGAACCAAACATAATTTTCACTAGTTCTTGATTACTTGTAACTAAGAGACAACCTAAGCCTAAGACTTAACTCTCAGTCTGCCTGGATCAGATTATGGACTTTGAGGTCAAACAGATTTGGGTTTATATATTAATTTTACATATAAATCTCATGATAATTGGATTCTTGCTTAGCATTTTAAAACCCCTTCAGTAAAGATATCAGTATTAATATTTGTTTGATAGAGCTAATACTATTCTCAGTGAAAGGGAATTATTACTCTTGAATACCTTTCTTGTATTTAGGAATCCATTCATTTTATTTCTAAAATTTTGCTTTTCTTATTTTTATAAAATAAATTGAATGGGTAGACTTTTCATAAGTAATTCTCAAAGTTGTCTCTTTTTTATTGTCAGTTTTTCAGACATACATTATTTCCTGCTTAGGACTGACACTGATTTTATATTCTGTTTTACAAAAGCTGTAAGAATCAGGTGGAAACAAAGGCTTGGAACTCCACACATCTTTACTTAAACCTTCTTCAGCCAGGGTGATGGTGCACATCTTTCTTTAAAAATAATAATAATAATTTATTTGAATTTATTGGTATGAAGGTGTCAGATGCCCCAGAACTAGAGTTACAGACAGTTGTGAGCTACCATGTGGGTGCTGAGAATTAAACCCAGGTCCTCTAGAAGAATAGCCAGTGCTCTTAACTGCTCAGCCATCTCTCCAGCCCCAAGTGGTGCACATCTTTAATCCCACCATTCAGAAGGCAGGCAGATCTTTGCGAGTTCGAGGCCAGCCTGTTCTGTTCTACAAAGAGCTAGTTCTGGGAGAGCCAGAGCCTCACAATGAAACCTCTCTGGAAAAACAAACAGCTGCTCTTATTCATATCTGTATCCCAGGGTTCTATATATAAAGATTTTATTCAAAAGGGATTTACTTCTTGTTTGTTGACTTTCTGTTTGCCTGTTTATTTTTGAAATAGGGCCTACTATAACTCTGGATATTCTTAAACTCAAGTAAGATCTCTATCTCACTTACTTCAACCTTCAAGTGCTGGGGTCACAGTGCGCTGCCAATGCCTGGCCAAGTGGGCTCACTTAAAATATAGCTTGGTATGTTATGTGCATATATAACCTATATCTTCCTAGGGAAAAAATGTTTCCTTCGCAAGTCACTTACAAATTATTTTTATTTTATGTATGTGATTGTCTTGCCTGCGTAGGCCTGTGGATCATGTGTATGCCTGGTACCTCCGAGGCCAGAAGAGAGAGTTGAATTCCTTGGAGTTACAGACAGTTGTGAACCGACAAGTGGGTGCTGGTAACTAAACCTGGGTCCTCTGGAGGTGCAATCAGTGCTTTTAAACACTGAGCTGACTTTCCCAGGCCTTCGGAGTCACCGTTGGTTAGTGTTTTATTACAGTAACAATGAAGCAAGCAAACTAGGACAGATATTTTCATATTCTGTGCCCCTTATAGTTCTTTTCTTTTCCTCTCTCCCTCCCTCCCTCTCCTTTCTTTCCTTCCTCTTTCTCTTTTCTCCTTTTTTTTTGTTTTTTGCTTCTATTTTACTTTTTTTCTGAGACAGGATTTCTCTGTGCAGCTGTTGCCGTCCTGGAACTCTCTGTAGACCAGGCTGGCCTCGAACTCAGATCACCTGCCTCTGCTTCCTGAATGCTGTATTAAATTAGGCATGTTCCACCACTGCCCAGGCACTTGCCATTTAGCAAAATGGAGGGTTTTGTCTTCCATTTATGAGTTCTTTATTTCCTTTCAATACTAGTCTCATCCTTCTTTTACTTATATCATGGCCAAGTGTTTATTATTTTTGATGCATATTTTTTGCAGGGAGGAGTTTGAGGTGGTGTCTTATTATGCAGCCTTGAATTCACTATGAGAGCAGCCTGGCCTTAAACGTAAAGGCGTGTGTTACCAAGCCTGACTATGGAATCTTTTTCCCCCTCTTAGCTCATAATAGGTACATGTACACACATTTGTTTGCCTTTGTAAAGAACCATTGTACTGGGCAATGGTGGCACAGGTGGGTCTCTGTGAGTTTGAGGCCAGCCTGGTCTACAGAGGGAGTTCCAGGACAGCCAAAAATGATACAAACTCTTTCAAAAACAGAAAAAGAAAAAAAAAAAACGCAGCAAAATATTGTAACAGACCAAATTCTGTAACTGGTCAAAGTATCTTTTATTTGTATATATAATCTATGCATATCTTTCTAGATACTTTAAATCATTTCTAGATGGCTTGCAATACCCAGCATAATGTGAATGCAATATAAATAACTGTAATATGTTATTTAGGAAATAATGGCAAGACATAATGTACATGCTCAAAAAATAGTTTAATGTTATCAAGGAAATCTTAACAAGCACCTACTAAATTCTGTTCTGAGTTGCAAGAGTTCAGTAATGAGTTGTTGGTGATGTGCAGTGGAAGAAAGAAATTAGCCAAGCACAAACGTGTAATTAGAGACTAGACTACTATTAAAGAAAGGAATACACGGCTGTGAGAATGTATGGTAGGACATTGACATAATTTCTAGGATGTTAGGAAGACTTAGATAAAGAAGTAACATTTGAGCTAACATGAAGGTTAAGTTAAAGTCAGCTAGGTGAAGGGGTAAGCACAGAGTGCTTTCAGTCAAAATAAGAGCATGGTCAACCCTACACCATCTGTGCTATAGCCTTCTGCTAACGAACCTTCAGCCTCTTAATAGCAGATAGTATTTATCTCTGCACCAAGTGTTGTTCTCATTTCACATTGTTAGCCTCTGAAAGCTCAAGAAAGAACTATTATTTGCATTTTATAGGTGGGGAAAATGAGAACACAGCAGGCTAAATTATTTGTCCATAGTTGCACAGCTAGTAAGTTGTATGACTACAATTGAATTAGGCTGCCCTAACGTTAGAGCCTATGCTTATAGCTATTGATGCCCCCACCCCTTCTACTGTCTGAGACAAGATCTCTGCAGACCTGGCTGGCCTTGAGATCCACCTGCCTCTGCCTCTTGAGTGCTGGGATTAAAGGTGTGCACCACCACCACCACCACCACCACGCTGACTAAAACTACTTTTTTTTTTTTTAAGATTTATTTATTTATTATGTATACAGTATACAGAAGAAGATAACAATGTCATCATAGATGGTTGCTGGGAATTGAACTCAGGACCCCTGGAAGAACAGTCAGTTGCTCTTAACCTCTGAGCCATCTCTCCAGCCCCTAAAACTACTTTTAAAAGCCTCAGGTATATTAAGTTCAGGCACCTATATGTGCCAAGCTAAATTGTTGCTACTTGTTTTTAGTGACCAGTTTTATCATTATTGATGAAATCTGCCTGTGTTTTCCTCTAGGCATGGGATCCAGTGTGATGACAAATAGCAGTTTCTGATTCTGGAGAGAGTTATTTGTAAAGGATTCTCTAAGCAGTGATACTTTATAGGGATTCTTAGAAAACGAGTTCTGTGGCAAGGTTGGAAGTGGATGGTTTATTTTCCTTGGAATAGAATCATGAGAATTTGGGGAGTGGAAGAGTAGTTTAGATAGGCTCAAGTCTAATCCCCTTTGTTGTAGAGACCCAAGCTAGGGAGTGATTTACCCAAAGCCACAGAGGTAGGAAGTGACTTATCCAGAATTTACCTCTGGGGGCTTTCAATATCAATTCAATATCTGAGGGCTTTCTGCCACCGTGGATTGGAGGCTGCCACTGGGAGTTATAGTCATATTCCTGCCTGTAACTACAGGCTAGCCTGTAACTCACTGATTGTTTTCTTTTGCTTCCTTTTTCTTTTCTTTTTTTTTTTTTTTAAACTTTATTTATTTTATTATTTATTTATTTGCCTTGGTGTTTTGCCTGGAACTGGAACTACAGACAGTTGTTAGCTGCCATGTGGGTGCTGGGAATCGAACCCGGGTCCTCTGGAAGAACAGACGGTGCTCTTAACCGCTGAGCCATCTCTCCAGCCCCTTTTGCTTCCTTTTTCATAATTTGTGTTTATAAACAATTTTTGTACCAGATATATTGCCTTCAGGGACACACAGCCATTTTATTACTCTGTGGCACTGAAACCAAGGGCCGACAGGTTCCTAGGAGTTTTGTAGAAAGGCCTTCTTAGGGGAGAACTGAGTGTGGCCTCTTGGGCTTACTAATCAGTCCTCTCTGGGTGTTGCTTTGCCCTCTGCTTTTCTCCCTGGAAGCTTCAGGCTTTCCAACAGTGACTCATTAACCAGCCACTGCCTTCTGGAGAGGGAGAAGAGGGTGGTGGTAAATGAGCTGGAGGTCAGGCCTCTCAGACAGTCAGTCCATCCCTTGAGCCAGCTGCTGGCTGACTGCCTTTCCTTCAGCTCCTCCCTCTCACCCTGAGGCTCTCCAGCTCCTCCCTCTCACCCTGAGGCTCACTAGCATCTCTCTAGTGGAAGGTTTTCTTCTGTGCTTGTTGATTCTGATGAACTTTGCTATTGTTTGATTGTTTTCAGGACTGGGTCTCTTTGTAGCTCTGGCCATCCTAGAACTCACTATGGAGTCCAGGCTAGCCTGTAACTCACACAAGTCCACCTGCTTCTGCTTCCCAGGTGCTGAGATTAAAGGTGTGGGCTATTTGCCCAGTTGAGCTTTGCTATTTAATGTCTGTAAAGTTCTAACACTCTTGATCAGAAACACACAAAATACTTCAGTGATTTTTTTTTTTAAAAAACACTTTTATTTATTTATTTATTTATTTATTTGCCTTGGTGTTTTGCCTGTAACTGGAACTACAGACAGTTGTTAGCTGCCATGTGGGTGCTGGGAATCAAACCCGGGTCCTCTGGAGGAGCCGACGGTGCTCTTAACCGCTGAGCCGTCTCTCCAGCCCCCCCCCCCTTTTTTTGAGACAGTATCTCACTATGTATCTCTTTGTGGCCTGGAACTCTTCATATAGACCAAGATGACATTGAACTCAAAAAGATGACTATGTCTCTGTATCCTGGGTGCTCGGATTAAAGGTGTGTGCGCTACCATACCTGGCTGTGATTAATTAAAAAGAAGTGTGTATCCATAATTTTGCTTGCATATATGTCTGTGTATCACGTGTGCCTGGCAGCTCTGGAGGCTGGACAAAGACATCAAGTTACCTAGAACTGGAGCTATATAGTTATGAGCTGCCATGTGGGTGCTAGAAACTGAACCCAGGTCCTCTAGAAAAGCAGCCAGTAGTGCTAACCATCAAACCATTTCTCCAGCCTTCAGTTATTACTTTAAAAGCTATTTGGTATTTTGATTTAAAAAGATGGTTATAAGAAGATTGTGCAAACTTCCTTTGAGTTATTGAGAATGAACTAGCTTTTTTTTTTTTTTTCTGAGACAGGGTTTCTCTGGGTAAGAGTTCTGGCTGTCCTGGAACTAGCTTTGTAGACCAAGCTGTCCCCGAACTCACAGAGATCCATTTGCCTCTGCCTCTTGAGTGCTGGGATAAGAGACATGTACCATCACCACCTAGCAAGAATGTACTAGCTTTTATTTGTTCCTGAGCAGTGGGGCATGGTAGACAGCGTCTTACTTAAAAGACTAGCTCATGTACACAAGTTACCTAAGTCCAGAACCTCAGACTTTCTGATCTTTAAAACAACCATATGCACTGTCTTCTAGTCTTTTCTCCACTTGATATTCTGGCATAATAAATTCCTAGACCATCATTGTTGCTATTACCATATTAATTACTGCAATGAATAGCAAGGGTCACTATACTAAACACTTGCCATGTTTTGTTTTTTAATCCTCACATTAACTCAATGAGGTAAATGCTGTGATTCCTTCTGTTTTAGAGAAGATGAACCTGAGAATTAGAAAGAGTAAATAACTTGCATAAGGTCACCTAGCTAGAAAGGCTTAGAGCCAACAATTTGCATCTAGAGACCAGCTGTATCTGTCCCTAGTGCCAGTCCTCTATGCAAGATATCCCATTTAATGTTCAGAAAGATCTGTAACCTTAGGACCTGTCTGATAGCGGGGAGGGTTAGGGTAAAGGCCTAAATAACTAGGGGGTAAAACTGGAGCCAGGTTATAGAGGCCTTGAATACCCAGATAGTTATTTATGTTAGAATTATCCCAGTTTTGAGTTGTCTCAGGGGAATTACTTCCTTTGTGTCTTTGTAAAAAGAGGGCAATATACATTAAAACTTATAACACCTACATTTTAAGCAAGAATAATAAAATGAACACCAAAATGCTGTAGCCTACCCACCACACTGGGAGATGAAATATTACCAGACCCTTTAGAACACCTTTGTGTTCTAACTAGACATCACACTCTGCAATTTAGAACTCGCTCCTACATTGTATTAGCTAGCTCCTCCTCAACCCTTTTCTTTCTTTAAATGTTTTCAGGATTTCTATCCCCCTTCCTTTTTTTTTTGTAGGGTAGAGTGGCTTGAAGAAGCAGGCGAGAGCCGAGTGATCTTTCTTAGGTGGAAGTGGTTACCTGCACTGGAGCAGAGAGACTAGTGGAGAAACTGGCCAAACCCTGCCTAACCCAAGACTGAGTTGGCCTAAAAGCTGGAGGACTTGGTAGAGAACTTGCAGAGGAGATGTCAAGCCTTCTCCCTAAGGCTGCCCGTCTGGAGCCTGTTATCCTGCTGGTTCCAGCAGGAGCAGAAGGGGAGACTCTATTTTGTCTTAGCTGTGAGGTTTCAGGGCTCACACTACCAAATGGGACTGCACAGATAGGGTGGGGAGTTAGCAGACCTCTTACTTCCACCCCATATAATTTCTGAGGTGTTGGTTGTGCCAGTCTTTAAATTATTTTTGCTGCTTTCTGGTCTATAAAGTGTGAGAATTTGTATTTGTGGTAGTCCTTTGAATATGAACTTTCCTTTCTACTAATAGCAGTTGCTAAGTAATGACTATAAAGAGCAAGCCATGGCCTGGGAGAAGCGAAGTCTCTGCAGATATGTGTCTGACCCCCACCTCATGTCCTCTCCTCAGAACAGGCACTCTTTTGGTGGCTAGAGATTGTGTTTGGAAGGCTGCCATCCAAATGTAGTTCAGTGGAACAGATTTAATGAGCCTTGGTAAGCTAGAAACTGTGACTGATCATAAAGAGGGAACTGGGCTATGTCCTTAAGGAGCTGGCATTCTAGATGGGACATAGGACTTTTTGTGCAAATACATATAAGATAGTTTGTTTGTTTTGATCAGTGTACATGGTTATTACAGTGTTTAAATACTTTAAAAACCATGTATCAGAGAACAGCCCTTGGGAGTCAGTTTTTGTCTACTGTGTGTGTCCCAGGACTTCAACCCAGGTCAGGCATACCTTTTGAGCCATCTTGCCTTCCTGTACATGATTATTAAAAATAAATCCATCCAGTCTGTGGTGGTGCATGCCTTTAATTCCAGCATTTGAGGCAGAAGCAGGCAGATCTCAGCATGGTCTATAGAGCAAGTTCCAAGGCAGCTAGGGCTACTACATAAAAACTGTCTTGAAAAAAATAAAAAAATAAAAAACCCAAACATAAAAACATAGTATAGGAAGTCCCCAAATGATTGTTCCCAGTAATCTACTGCTGTTAACTGTTGAATATTGTAAGAATTGAGATTTGAGGTGTCCCTACAAAGTAAAAGCCAAGAGGTGGACTGGAGGGGAAAAGGCACAGTCTCCTGCTCCAGGAGGAACATTTCCAGCTTTTTCAGCACTAGTAAACCATCTTCTACTGGGACACTGTCAGGGACCAACCTTTGTGAAGCATCCACTAGCACCTGACTTGCTCAAAGTCAGTGTGCTGGGAACCTTGTAAATGTTACCGAGTTTTAATACTCATACACTTAAAGCAAAGGAGGTTCTACTTATTTTCCCATAGGGATCTGAAGCGCAGAGATTACTTGCCAGAGTTATGTATTTAGCGGCAAGTGTCAAGTGATTGTGGAAGATAGTTTCTCTGTGACTTAGTTTCCTCTTGTCTACAGTTGAGTTGTAATTTACCTACTCCATAAAGAGGTATTGAAGTCTAATGAAATGATACACATTAGGTCAGTAGAATGGCTTGGGGCACATTAGTAGGTACTTAGTAAAATTAGCTACTGCCCTAATATTTCCTCACATTTGATTCACATATCATCCCATATATTTTCTTCTCCTGTACAGTTCCTCCTAGTTTTGCTTGGTTTGGTTTTTTTACTCGGTTGCCCTGGCTGGCCTGGAACTCTAGTAGACAACCAGATTGGCCTTGAGCTGGCCTTCCGCCTCTCTTCTGATTGCTGGGATTATAAGTGATTGAGCACCTCCACGGCGGGTCTGGATTTTCTCCTGCTTTCTGTTAGCTTCTCTCTTTCTCTCCTCAATGCTTCTCGTTCCCCCTTTAACTATTCTGTCTTACTCTACCATCTGTATCCTCAGTACCTTTCCTACCTATTGGGGTGCCTTCCTAACTCTCAGTGCTGCTGGAGAACTATTTATCAGGTTAATTTGAGAAATACCACAGCTCTCTGCTTAAAACAAAAACCCCACTCTAAACCCTTTATTTGATTTCTTGATGGTAAAGATTTTCCAATTCTGACCCCCACCCTCGGCACCCGTTCTTCTGCTGCTACCAACACACTTTTCTGCCTTCTCCTTCCTTTTCCTTTGCTTTGGTGCTTTGAGATCCAGATTAAAATGTTACTTCAGTTTCTAATCCTTCCCTACTCGAAACCGGGTTAGTTTCTTCGCATCTTTCATGTGAGTTAACATGTACCATCTTTGAGTAAAAAGTTTTAGTCCATTTCTGACCTGTGGAATTGTAACCCTACTTCAGATGTTGGGTATAATTCTTGGATAAGTATTCTCAGCAATCCTTAATAGCAATACCTTGCACACAGTTCAGTAAATATTTCTGGTTGTAAAATGAGGGGATTCCTTTTAATTATTTGGTAGGCTTCTCCATCAGTTTTGGCTGTCCAGTGGGAAAAAGTGTTGCCGTGGTTTTTGTCTGAGCCAGACGTCTTTTCTTTTAGTCATGTAGTTGCAGCAGACTCTGGGAGTGTGCCTGTATGCGTTGAGGGCTCCTGCCAGTTCCTGCCATACTCAAAACTGAGCCTTGGCCCCTCAGCCCCTCCCCATCGATGCCCAGAGGGACAGCACAGCTGGGATTTTGGCGGCCATTCCAGTCAACAACAATAACCAGCCACCAGGACAGGACAGCGCAGGCCTGCGCTCCGCAGCCAGAATCTGCCTGGGTTGCTTGTATGGGTGACTTGAGTGGGAGGAGAGGGCACAACTTGACCTTCTGGCTTTGCTATGCAGAAGGTACGGGCTGAAGGCATTTCCCGCAGGGACCAGGCTAGGGTGGCCAAGTCCCTGGGCAGGCCACACGAAGGAAGGCCTGCGCTTTGTGTGCTGGAGCGCCGGCGGCCGGGAGTGTGCCTGCGGACACGCCCCCTGTCGCTGGCGCCGCAGGAAGCTGCCCCTGTAAAAGGCCTGCGTTGTGCGGCTCCCCTGCGCTCGGCTCCCAGGCTTCCTCTGCGCAGGGCGCGTTTCCCGCCAGGGGCTGGCCTTAGCTTCGGCGGCCTGAGCTTGCCCGGCAGGGCTGGGCTCAGAGGTGGACAGGCCATCAGTGCTGCCTTAAGCTAAGCCCTCCTGGAAAGCGGCGGAGGGGGAGTGTCCTGGCCATCTCAGGTTGGTGAGGCCGGCCGCGGGGGTGCGCTTTGTGTGTTTACGCCCTTGCTGCGCGGGCTCTCCCTCCAGCAGCCGTGCCTGCTGCAGGCGCGCGCCCTGCCCCCACGCGTCCTGCTCTGCCTTTAGGGGACTGGCTGCCTTTGCTTTGGGCCGTCTGGCAGGCGCGCCCCCTCCCCCAGAGCTCTTGGCTTCGCTGTCGCTCCCAGACCGCGTGCAAGCTTGCTGTTCCTTTAAAGAAAGCAGACTCCTGGCTGTGACGCACTTCTGGCTGTCAGCCAGGAAGATTGCTTCTGCCTGGCCGACTAAGACCCAACAACTTTTCTTTTGTGTGTGGGGTTACTTTTCACTCCCCCTCCTGTCCTTTCGAGATTTAAATGCTAATGGCGGATTAAAACCTGTAGATACGTTTGGCTTTAAGAGTTCGGTAAGGCCCCTGCAGTAAGACTTTTTCTTCCTTCTTTCTCTCTCTTTCTCTCTCTTGTTGTTGTTAAAAAACGGACGAGGGGGTGGGGTGGTTCATCCCCCTCAACTCCCTTTCCTGTGCCATCCTTAAAGGGGAGGGAGAGGGAAGGGAGAGAAGTAAACACCCCGAGAAGCAGGCGCTTGCTGGAGCGCTTGCCAACATCCGGGAGTTGGCGCCTTTCTTTCCCCCTCGTAGATGTCAGCGTGTTTTTGTTTGGAGAGAGTAATGTGTGCGCCTGCCCTAGAGTTGTAGAGGCGGCCGAGTAGAGGGCATCCCTATTTCCTTGTGTGGTCCTAGGTGCATGTGCGGTGTTGGACAAAGAAAACTTGTACATTTTGTCAGCTGCCAGAGATCAGAGTGTAGGAATGTAGTGGTTGGAGGTAGGTGCTGATTAACTGCCGTGGACGGCTGCCTTATATGTGCGCTTGCGCGGGCATCGCTCACATTATCTGCTTGTAGGCCGCAGTTCTAGTTCATACTTGCAGCCTTTCTGCTAACATCTTTCAGATCCTGACCTTACAGAATATGAGGGAAAGAAATAGGTATCACTATTACTAGCTCCGGATTGACCCAGGTGATGTGTAAATAAAGAGACCTTCCTCAACAGAAGCAGATTGTCTTTGATTAGAACAATGAAGGGCAGCAGTCTCTCAGGAGTGGAGACTGCAGAGATGCAGGGGGAATGGGGGCTTTATAGGACAGACAAAGGACCTTTTGGGATGAGAGATCCCATCTTCAGAGATGTACTCTGGCAATCTCAAAGTTGTAAATCCTGAAGGGTGTTGATGTCTTGACTTTTTTGTCAGGAGCTTCCCAGTTCCTAGATGTTATTTGCTTGTCAACTTCATTTTTGGGAGTTTCTCAGTCCATCTGAGGCTTTTAGGTCTTTAATTCTCTACTCCCCACCCCCTTTGAGACAAGGTCTTGCTATGTTGCCTTGCCTTCCCTAGAACTCAGAGCCATCCTCCTGCTGCAGCCTCTCCAAGTACTCTGGAGCTGTGAGTCATCAAGGACAAGTAAGCAACTTTTCAAGAAACAAGGAATATGGCTATCCCCTCAAGTTTCATCTCTTCATTCCTTCTAGAGCTTCAGGACTCTTGAGCAACAGGCCAGAGCCCAAAGTGAGTCCCTTGGAGCAAATAGAGAATTCATCTACCAAGCTCATTTGTTTTTGATTTCAGAAATGCAGAGAAACTGTTTAGATTTGGTCCACATAGCCTACTCTGGGCTCTCCTCTAGAATAGAGAAAAGATTTACATTTCATGGAGTAGTTGTTGGCTTTTTTTTTTTTTTTTTTTTTTTTTTTTTTTTTTTTTTTTTTTTTTTTTTTTTTTTTTTTTTTTTAAAATGTGCTCTGGTGTTTTGCCTGTGTGAAGGTGTCAGATCCCCTGGAACTGGAGTTACAGACAGTTACGAGCTGCCATGTGGGTTCTGGGAATTGAACCTGGGTCCTCTGGAAGAACAGCCAGCACTCTTAACTGCTGAGCCATTTCTTCATTCTGGCCTTTTTTTTCTTCTTCCCTCCTCCCCATCTCAAAAAAAAAAAAAAAAAAAAAAAAAAAAAAAAAAAAAAAAAAAAAAAAAAAAAAAAAAAAGAAGAAGAAGAAGAAAAAGCTTGAGGACACACTAGCAAATAAGCAAGACATCTCTGTCCCCCATGTCACCTGACTGACTTGGAACTTGTTATGTGGACCAGGTTGGTCTTAAACTCACAAAGATATTCCTGCCTTCACTTCCTGAGAGCCAGGATTGAATGCATGGACCACCACACCTAGCTTATTTTATTTTGGGTTTCGTTCAAGTAATCCTCCTGTCTCAGCCTCCTTGTAACATTTTATTAAGGTAGCTTGGTGTTTGCGGAGCTCTCTAGGGTAACACCCAAGGTAAGGTCCAAATGGTTGTTCGCCTGTGTCTCTTGATGTGGCCCTCCTTCCCAGAGGAGCTCCCAGCTTTAGTGTTGGAGGGTGCAGGTGCTGCCCAGGTAGAGGAAAAGGCATCTCTAATAGAAGGTTCTTGAGCTTGGCTATACAGATGGGGCAGCCATTTTCTTAGCTGTGAGTCTCTCTGGGCCTTTAGAACCTTTGAGTTGGGGCTGGGTTGGGGTTTGAGGAATGACTTCTCCAGGTGAGGAAGCCTCTGAAATTCTGGGAGTAGGAGCAGTAAAAGAATGAGAGTTCAGTGTTGGCAGGGTCCATAAGTTGACAGAACAGGTTAGTAGCGCTCTAGATCAAAGTTCACTGTGGTGTTGTCTTGAGTTAAGGGGATGGTATTCAGGCAGACAGCTGCTAAGAGGGAGCTGGAACTCAGACTGGGGGAACATGGGAGGAGTTCTGCTGCCTCTCAGACCCTCAGGCGGATCACTTGGTTTCTCCTAAAACTAGTTTCTTTCAGAAGAGATCCCCAGAGCTCAGCAACCTGACCCTCTGGTCTGGTTCTTCCATCTAGCAGGTGGTTTACATTAGCCTCAGTTCTTGTAGGAAACCGTTGGCTAGTCTTTAACTCCTTCAGATCCAGAGAGTACAGACCAGGTGGCAGCATATTTCTTTAGTGTTGCTCTTCTTGTCCTGATGAATCTTTTGTGGAAATGGAATTTCTTGTAAGTGTGGAAATAGGTCATGGTATAGGAACTATATTACGGAAACTTGGGAAATGTGAAGAGGACAGAGGGGACCATGCGTTTGTAAGGTCACTGCTTTCTTGTAATGAAGAAAAGAGAGTACTTTATCAGCTTTAGGAAGCCTCAGTATTTGATTGTGGTACATTTCATTTTCAAAGAATCAGGGATGTGGGAACTCTGAAGTTCAGGATTCAGGCCTATGGCCTGGGATTTTGTTGTTCTTATTTTTGAGTGTGTGTGTACATGCCCAGTCAGATTGAGCTGGGGTGGGTCTCAGATCCTTCCATGAAATGGCTCACAGAAGGCTACAATTGCAAGGATCTGTTTTTCCATCACCATCACCCCAGTCTTCTGGGTGGGGCGGGGCCTGCCTCGGATTTCAGAGGGAGGGTGGAGAGGATGGTGCTCTGGCTGACAGCCCTTGGCTGCCACGCCAAAGTCTGCTTAAAGCTGTAGTCCCCGTGCTAAGCATTATCTGTTTCACTCATTGTTTCTCACAAAAGCCATCATCACCAGCCAGTGGCTATGCCTTCCAAAAGCTGCACTCTGGTGTCTTGAACTGTTCTTTGCTGGCCTTGATGACAGATCTTTCAGAAGTCTCTAGTGTTAAGTATTGGATTTCTGTGCCTGGGGACTTCAGAGAAAGGCATTTGACCTTGATGCAAGACTTCTTGAGCAGTAAACTAGTTTTAGATTTGTAAATTTTGCCTTTGTTAAGTTAAAGAAAGAGATTGTTTAAACCTTTTCTCCTCCTCCTCCTTTCTCTCCCCCTCCTCCCCTCCTCCTCTCTCTCCACTTCCCCCCTTCTCGTCTGTTTTCCTCCTCCTCCTCCTCTTAGCAGCATGGTCATACAGTCTTTGAATGGGCTAGATTTATCTCCTGTTGCAAATAAAATTTCTGAGTAGTGAGGATTCGAGGGGAAGTCTGAGCTATATTTGCCTTGTTACTGAAAGTTACCAGGACTTCCCTGGTGGTGGGAATTGGACCCAGAACCTTACACAGGTTAGGTAAACATGTCACACCTAGCTATAACCCTGATAAGCTCCGGAGGTGAGCAGTTGACTATTACTACCTTCGTCTTGTAGGCCAAGCCTGCTCTCTGAAGCTGTAGGCTGGCCAAGCTACCCACCCCTCAAAAGCCCAGTTTCATTGCACAGGTTGGGATCATCCTGCCTTGGTCCTAAGGCCTGGGCAGTCAGTCACTGCTCACAGACAGGCCACACTTGAGGGAAATCATCCAGAACTGAGAAACACGTGGGCCCCTTAGCTTGTCTGCACTTCTGAGAAAAACCTTACTTGGGCCCACTGAAGACCACGTAAATTGACTCATTTCTTAGGTTGACACTGATATGACAGGGGAGGTATTAAATGCTAGGTTTTGCAGGGTCAGGAAGTAGTTAGCTATAATTAGCATTTGCTTATAGTTAACACTTATTTTCTTCTACGAGTGATTCAGGTATGTTTAATTTTACTCCTTAGCCTTCTAAAAACCCCTCAAAGGCAATGATGTCATTGTCTTCTGTTTCCCATGTAGCTTCCAGAACAGGAAAAACGAGTAGGGACTAAGAAAACACTTTTTTGGTTGGTTGATGAGTACAGAACACTTGGATAGGAGGTTCCAAGGGGTGATGGTAAGTGAATTACCAGTTTATGAATCTCTCCATTATTTGAACGCCTTATTGGCAAAGATTGTATCTTACTTTTTACCTAGTACTTTACATTCAGAAAGCACTTAGTAGGAGCTTTTGTCCCACCGACCCACCTTCCATCATAGAGATGCTAGTATCTGTAGAACTGTATAGGTGCCTTTCCAGTCTCACTCACCCTTCTAGAGTAGAGACATAGTGGGCAGTTGTGCAGGAGGGGTTGTGATCTCAGAGATATTGGGGACCATGGGGGCTGATAGAAAGTTCTGGGAAATACTAACTCAAGTCTGATTCCATGCGTCTATTGGTAGGCAAATGGCAGATTCCAAGGAGAATTGTGGGACAAATGCCTAATCTTACAGTGAATGTTCACTGAGGCTAGGGTGCCTCTGGGGAGATGGCTCAGACGGTAAAGTTCTGCTGCCTAGTCATATGAAGTGGATGCTACTGTTTTCTCTTTAGTCCTAATTCTGGGAGGTAGAGACAGGCAAGTCTCCAAGTCTAAGGACTTGGTTGTAAAACAGAATCAGAAACCAGCTTTTATTTAAGAACAGAAATTGTGATTATTATGTGCCAGGAACTGTGCTGTTTGCATTGCTATAGTAAGGTTTATATGGATGCATTTTACACATACAGAAGCAGATGAAAAGAGGTTACATCACCATGGCCTCTTTTTTCTTTCTTTCTTTTTCCTTTCTTTTTTTTTTTAAACACATTTTTTCCTATGACTTGTGGATGGATTGTCTTTTTTTTTATTTAACTTATTTATTTACTTATTTTTACTTATTTGCCTTGGTGTTTGCCTGGAACTACAGACAGTTGTTAGCTGCCATGTGGGTGCTGGGAATCGAACCCTGGTCCTCTGGAAGAGCAGACGGTGCTCTTAACCGCTGAACCATCTCTCCAGCCCTTTTTTTTTTTTTTTTTTTTTTTTTTTTTTTTTTTTTTTTTTTTTTTTTTTTTTTTTTTTTTTTTTTTTTTTTTTTTTTTTTTTTTTTTTTTTTTTTTTTATTTATTTGCCTTGGTGTTTGCCTGGAACTGGAACTACAGACAGTTGTGAGCTGCCATGTGGGTGCTGGGAATCGAACCCGGGTCCTCTGGAAGAGCAGACAGTGCTCTTAACCGCTGAGCCATCTCTCCAGCCCCCCTGGTCAGTTTTCAAAACCATGTTGTTCCTTGTTGAAGGACACCATGTTTCAAAGAGCAGGGCTACAGACCAATTTTAAATGTTGTGATTCCCCTCAGCTGGGTGAAATGAGCATTCAGCTGAGTATAAGACTCTTTGCAGTCAGCCCTGACAATAAGCTTTAGAGTAATTTATGCGTCTACATTGAAGTCTCAGAATTGCTGTGCTACCTTAGTAGGTTGAGTGCTGTTGACTTGTTAATGTATTCAGAGCTGGTAAATTGAATTGCTTTTCTGATGGGAGATGTCTGACTTACTAACCATGCCTCTCCTCTTGTGTTCCAGGTGCATTGGAGTGACTGACTGGGATCACCAAGATGGCACTCCATGCCACCCGAGCAGCCACGCTCCTCTCTTGGGTAAGTACCTGTCTTTTTGCTGCAGCAGAAGAACATTTTGTGAGCCAGGGTTCTGCAAAGTTCTCTCATTTACAGACTGGGTAATTTTTCATATTGCCAAAGATACTGCTGCTGCTGCTGCTGCCAATGATAACTTGTAGCTCCACTCAGGCTTGTCTGAGGTACTTGGTTTGGTCATGGAGCAGAACACTGGGACATTGTGCAAACCCACTCTCATCTGTTCTGTATACTTGTGTGTGTGTGTGACAGGGTCTCACTATGTAGTTAGCCTTGCCTGGCCTGGAACTGAAAGAGTTCTGCTTGCCGCTGCCTCCTGAGTGCTGGGATCAGAGGCTGCACTACCACATCAGGCCGTGTACTACTCTGACTGACTAAAGGACTGACTGTGCACCTTGATCTTCAAAGACCTCATCTTTGAGCATCTTCCTCACTTCCTTATTATGTTCCTGTCTGCTTCCATTGTTCTGTTTCCTCTTCTTTTTCCTTTCTAAGATGAAGGCAAATATTGTATTTGTTCCTTAGTGTGCTGCAAAGCTGTTGCTTCACTGAATAAAAATAGCAGCAGCCAAATGTAGCATATTGTAAAATTAAGACAGTATTGTCCTTCACTTGACACATGCTTTTCTGCACTGCTAGTGAGAAGATCATTAAGTCTTTACCTAAATCTAGAGATAGATGCAAGTGAGTTAAAATATTATGTGAGACTTAGGGATACATAGCATTGTTATCCTAAAGTACAGAATTCTTATAATCACTTATCATAGATACTCTCAAATTATGACTACCAGAGTTTAGTTTAAATACTTAGTCTATAATATCATAAAAGTGATGTACATTGTTTTTATCTACAACCATTAGGAAGTTAAGGAAGACTTTTTTTTCAGTAGCAGTATTGAGAATTTTCCATCAGTATTGCTAAAGGCTATTTAAAATCTTTTTTTTTTTTTAAAACTTTATTTATTTATTTATTTGCCTTGGTGTTTGCCTGGAAGTGGAACTACAGACAGTTGTTAGCTGCCATGTGGGTGCTGGGAATCGAACCCGGGTCCTCTGGAAGAGCAGACGGTGCTCTTAACCGCTGAGCCATCTCTCCAGCCCCGCTATTTAAAATCTTGTATCTACCATCAATTTAAGACACTGCCAGAGCAAGTAGTTTGCACTAGTTTATGTAGGGTGCCATTTTAGTCCTGTATGATTCACATACTTCTCAGTGTGCATATTTACTCATTAGTTCATCCAGTTCTCAACATTTGCTCAGTGTTCTTGACCAGCCGACCGGTTTCATAACAGGATTTATCTGTCATTGATGAGGCATGACTTTGCTGCCTTTTCCCAATAGATAATAGAATTCACTGGGAACCTTCACAGCATCAAAGTTAGTCTTGTTAGAATAGACAGAAGAGGGGGCTGGAGAGATGGCTCAGCGGTTAAGAGCATTGGCTGTTCTTCCAGAAGGTCCTGAGTTCAATTCCCAGCAACCACATGGTGGCTCACAACCATCTATAATGAGGTCTGGTGCCCTCTCCTGGCCTGAAGCTATACATGCATGCAGAACACTGTATACATAGTAATATATATATATGTATATATATATATATACATATATATACACATATATATATATTTAAACAAGAATAGAAGTCTAGCTTTATTAGGAGTGGGGAGATGGCTCATTAGTTAAGAGTATTTGCTGCTGCTCTTGCAGAGGACCGAGGTTTAGTCCTCACCTGTCACCTGGCGGCATACAACTTTTTATAACTCTAGTTCCTGGCTATCCAACTTCTGGCCCCTTAAGGTACTGCATATATTTGGTGCACTTACATATAAGAAGGCAAAACATTCATGAATTAATTTTATAAAATAGCTTGATACAGAGCTGTTACTATGTGAAAAGAATGGTATAAAATATAGTAGGGCTAGAGAAATGGCTCAGTGATAAAGCAGAAACATGAGGGCCCTAACATACATATACCATAGATGGTGTGCTCATGTACATGCACACAACACATCATATATGCAGTCACATACAGGATAAATTATATACATATATTTGATAATTAAAAATAAACTGTCTTTTTTTAAAAACTTATTTTTATTTTATGTGAATTAGTGTTTTGCCTGCATGTATAACTATGTAAGGATGTCAGATCTTGGAATTACAGACAGTTGTCAGCTGCCATGTGGATGCTGGGAATTGAACTCCAGCCCCAAAAATAAACTGTCTTTTAAAAATTTACCTAGAAAGGAGATGGAGAGATGGCTCACCAGTTAAGAACACTCACTGCATTTGCAGGGGACCAACCAGGCTTTGATTCCCAGTACTCAAATCAGGCAGCCTGTAACCTCTAACCTATTGCCTATCACCTCAGTTCTAGGGCCTCTAATTTCCTCTGACCTTGGAGGATACCTGCTGAACATAAATTCATGCAGGTACGTATTCATACACATCATAAAAAATAAATCTTAAAAATAAAATAAAATTTTCTAGGGGAAAGAAAGACTAGAAGAAAAACACTTTTGTCCATGCTGAGACTATAGTTGAGTATTGAGCAATTACTAGCAAGTGCTGAACTCTAATTTGGGGCTCCAGAAGCTCCCCTCCAAAAAACTAATTGTGTCAAGGCTATAGAGGTATAGCTTGGTGGAGAGGCACTTGTCTACATTAACTCAGTTCTGGTTTCTATCTCTAGCACTGTTTAGAGAACAAAAGAATCAGCTGGGGGTGTTGGCACAGGTCTTTAATCCCACCAAGTACTCAATGTAGAGGCAGGTGGATCTCTGTGAGTTCCAGGGCAGTTTTTGAAAAGAGGTAAAAGTTTTTTAAAAAGCAGTTAACAAATGTCTATAAACAGCTGGAGTAGGCCCATGCTTTGAGCCATAGCAAAACAAACCCTGAGAAGTTATCAGCATGGCAGAAATATAAACATTTATTTGAAATTTCTTGGCAAGGAAGAAAACAAAGAGGAAAAGTTTGAGGACCCAAAAGATGGTTCTGGATAAATACATGAATGCTATTTCTTCAGTCTAGAAGGCTTTATATATATAAACTGGACAGAAATTTTTATCGGCACAGTGAGTCAGCCTTTTAAGTCTATATTTAGAAAACAACCAAAGGAAAGCTAAAAGTTTGACTATGTGACTATGATAACAGCCAGTGTTTTTGTTTGTTTGTTTGTTTTAACCAAGGATAGATAATATCAGAACTCCATTGATTAATATGTTAAGACTTGGAACTTTTGAAGTCTTAACATGGTGTATCATCTTTAAGTCTTTTTTTTTAAACATACATTAAGTCACTTCTTCAGATACTCACAATTTAACCTTTTTCTCTTTTATCTGGAAACATCTGATCATTTACTGTGAGACATAGTTGGTTGATTATTGAGAGCAGTCATTGAAAAGCAAGCTCTTCTAAATAAAGGAGTAGTAAAAACAACATTTTTGCATTGAAACCTGCGTTATGAGTTTACCTTTATCTGTTTGAAGCTTGTCATTAGGGTAAACCTGTCTATGAGTTTGCCTTTCTCAACAGGCCTGATTTTTACATGTGAAACCAACTCAGTGATTGGCATCAGTTTTAGAGCCTTTTCATTTGAGAGACTCATAATTTAAGCTTTCTTTTAAAGTTCTCAAATTTGTTTCATTAGCAGGCAACGTATACAGTTTTTGCACCCAAAGGTACTTTAAAGCAAAAATATTTTTAAGATAAAATAGACTTTCTAGCTATGAATCTGGCAGCTGTAGCCTAGTGGGAGGGGCTGGCTGAGGTTGGCTAAACTGGTAGTCCAGGGCCCACCATCAGTGCTACCACAGAAATCTTAGCAGGATAAATTTGATCAGAAAGTATAGACCAACTGTTCTCTATATCAGTTTAGAATGATAGAGACTTACTAGGGGCCATGGTGATCTTGATGGATATGTTGGGGGCAGAGGTCCCAGGGCTGTGTCTGCTTTGGGCTCCTAGGCCCAGCTTGTAAAAGGATTTGGGAAACTGGCCACCTTGGCAAAATAAGGGAAGACAGTCTATTTCTTCATTCCCACTTGTCCACAGTTTAGGCAGGGTCCTGATGAAGGAAAGTTCTTTGCTCAGTGACCATTACAAGTTCCAGGTGAAGTACACTGCTCATCCTGTCTGGAGGAGACCTCAGGGCTTCAACTAGGAGCTGGCATTTCTGTCTGTTATGGGAAGCCTTTTTCCTTAAACTCTTTTTTTCTGGTATAAGTGTTCTGTCTGCATGTCTGCCTGCATGCCAGAAGAGGGCATCAGATCCCATTAGAGATGGTTGTTGAGCCACCATGTGGCTTCTGAGACCTGAACTTAAAACCTCTGAAAGAGCAGCCAGTGCTCTTAACCTCTGAGCCATCTTTCCAGCCCTTCCTTAAACACATTAAAGGCCATATTCAGCATTTTTTTCCTGAGATGTTTGAAGACAATTATATAAGGATCATAATATAAGTATACCTGATTAAACAAATTTGACTTATTTTCAGTTAATTGTTTTTAACTAAAACAAAATGTACAGAAGGCTAAAACTTATCCTTGTAGATGAATTACATTTGTACTTGACATCACTACAGGCATAGTTCTAAGCACATTAAAAACTTTGGTTATTTATAAGGTGCCTCATCATTGTCTTGCATGTCTTAATTATCTTTAACAGTTTATAGCAACTTAGTACCTTTTATAAGGTTAGGATTTTACAGTTTGTCCCTGTTAAGGTTGAGCCTTTAAAAATTTGAATGGACGATTCCTTAGCATCAAAATGAAACTTTAAACCATAAATACAGCCCACAAAGAGAGTAGGAACCTTACTTTCCTGATCCTTTCATGGTGTACCTTTACAGAATATCACAGTTCCTAGTATGACTCAGTTTATCCAAATAGCTCAAACTTAGCAAAGACTGAGAGGAGAGGCTCACAGACATCATTAAGTCAGTTTTTGTTACCCTGAATGAACCTCAGGAATTCATAAACCTTATTCAAACATGTTCCTTATCTAAAAATAGTTTTTTTGAGCTGGGCAGTTGTGACACATATCTTTAATTCCAGCACTCAACAAGCAGAGGCAGACAGATCCTAAGTTTGAAGCCAGTCTGGTCTACTGAATGACTTCCAGGACAGCTAACTGCACAGAGAAATCTTGGGGGGAAAAACAAAGAAACCAGACACAGAACAAAACAAATTTAGAAGCATGTAGTTGAACGTAGTTAGCAAAGATATAAGTGGTTAGCCATGGTTAGAGACAGAGCAAGCTGATAGAGAGGTGAGGGGGGATCCAGGAGCAAAGCAAGGAAATGGGAGAGCCTTTCAGGGGATATTGACAAGAATTTCAATCCAGGTTGTTTTCAAGTGGACCTAGAAATTTGTCAGAGAGATGCCTAGATCAGTGGAAGGGCACCCCCCAATGGGACACCCCAAAGGGTGTACAGAGCTGCCTGACACCAGCAAGGCTTTATGGTAGAATGTGAGCTGAGAGACGGCAGGTAGCTCCAAGTGAGACATTGAGGGGGTGAAAAGGTGAGTGGTGAGCAGTGGAGGAGAAGCTGCTGAGGAGGAGGACTCTAAAGATTGGAGTTAAATGGTGGGTGGCAGGAGCCAGTGGAAGCAAATGATCTGAACCCAGGACAGTCACAGTTGGCAGTTTGGTTCAGCTAGGAAGGACAGGACCTTTTAGGGGGTTTAAGTGTCCTTCCCAGGTTTCAGATACCAAATATAAGCAGTGTTGCAAAGAAACTATGGAGCTAGACCACTCTGTGGGCAGAAAGAAAGATTTATTGGGTATCAAACTGCCCTGGCCATTTGTAGGGTTGGGGCCACAGAGAAGAGCAAATGGCAGAGGGAAGGAAGCAAGATTTTATAAGACAGTCAGCAGGATGGTTATCTGTGCTGATAGAGGCAGGGCTAGGTGCCCTTGGCAGGGGTAGTTGACCTTTAAGGGGAAGGTTAAGAGGGAGGTTTCTGGAGAATTAATGCTGGTTTCTGATCCACAGAAACACCTTCGAAGGTCTTCTTTTTTATTTAAGAGGAACCTTTAGGCGTGTTTGCACAATAATGGTTTTTTTGTCTAGGACAATCAGAACTGCCATTTTGGGGGAAGGGAGCTGTGGAGGTTGGATCTGACAGTGAGCTGCCTAAGATGGGTGCTAGGAGTTGAGGGTGGGGGTCCTCCAGAAACATATTCTTCTCCACTGAGCCATCTTTTCAGCCCCCTATTTTAACTTTTAAAAAATTTAGTTTATTTATTTATATATATTTTAAGATTTATTTATTATGTATACGTATACAGAAGAGGGCACCAGATGTCACCATAGATGGTTGTGAGCCACCATGTCGTTGCTGGGAATTGAACTCAGGACCTCAGGAAGAACAGTCAGTGCTCTTAACCTCTGAGCCATTTCTCCAGCCCTATTTTTATGTGTATAGTTATTTTGCATTTCTGGTTCCAAAGGAGGCCAAAGCAGAATGTTGGCTCCCTTGAGGCTGGAGTTTACATACGTTTTGTAAACTACCATGTAGATGTTGGAATTGGATCCAGGTCTCCTGGAAGAGCATCTCTTAACTACTCAGCCATCCCCTTCTGCACCCTGCTTTTTATTTTAATTGAAGATAGTATGTATATAAAAGGTAGGATCTTGCTGTGTAGCCCATGCTATCTTGGAACTGCCAGTGATGCTCCTTTCTCAGCTTCCCAGGAGCTGAAATGTAGGCATGTATCAGTATCCTGGCTTAGTTCATTACTTCAAAAACATTTTTAGACATATATTTTATATGTGCAGGAGTAGCTGTGTGCAGAGTCAGACTTTCCTCACCATGTTGGACCTAGAGATTGAACTCAGGCTTGGCAACAAAACAAGCACCTTTACCCACTGAGCCATCGTACTGAATCTTAGCCCATTGCCTTTAAAGAACACATTTATAAGCAATAGATTCTAGTTAATTGCATATAACCACATTCTGAAATTGTTAGAACAGCCTCATTTCTAATTGGGCCTTGTCTTCCTCCCCTCTTTGTACTACAGGTATAGTTAGTTAGTTAGCAAGCCCCATGGTAATAGAGGTAAGGTAAGCTTGAGCCCAGGAGCCTGTGGAATTTTATTTATGGACTTCCCTATAGAAGGTTAATGCTATTGAATGTTCTGTGTACTTGAAATATGTGTGCCTGACCCCTGGTGAATTTTGTGGCAGGTGGTCATTTCAAGCCAAAGAAAAACAATGGACAGTTGGATCAGAATTGAGAACTTTATCCTTTTCCTGCTCTTTTCTCTTTTAAAAAATAACTTACTTTGATCTTTTATTACTTCTTTCTCCTCCCCGAAGACTAAAGTGTACAATTGCAAACAGCTATTATTCTTACATTATTTATTTGTTTAGTGTGTGTCCGCACATAACTCAAATGGACGTCAGAGAAGGAAGCTGAAGTCTGGTCTTCTTTACCTTGTGGGTTCTGAGGATCAAAGTGAAGTCATTAGGCTTGGCAGCAGGTGCAGTTACCTGCTGTCTGTCATCTTGCTAGACCTAGGTCTTTCCTTGTATTTAGCATGCTGTGGGTCCTAGGACCCCTAGGAGAGCTCTTAGAGTGGGCTCTTACAGTAAAAGCCTGATCTTTGATTTGCTTTAGGTGGCTGTGTATGGGCACATTTACTGAGTGAGTGGATATAGATTAAAAGTCTTGGCTTGATGAGGCATATACTTGCATTTCCCTCACCCCCCCCCACTAGCATTTTGGAAGTAAAAGCTGGAGGATTAAACATTTCTGACAGCCTGTGGTAAATACTGAGACTTTATCTTTAAAAACAAAACAAAAATGCTGGAATTACCTGCCCCTTTTCCTGTAGCCTACAGCTGTAGGCACTTACAGTGAGCAGAGTTGTGCCAGCATCTTCGAGATGCTTTTGGCATTGTTTGGTTGTTGTTTTCAAGACAGGGTTTCTATGTACCCCTCGCTATCCTGGAACTCTATTTAAGTTCAGGCTGGCCTCGAACTCAGAGATCCACCTACCTCTGCCTCCTGAGAGCTGGGATTAAACTCGTGGGCCATGCCAGCCTGGCAGTGAACTGCATCTGGCATTGTAAGTAGTCTCACCAAACTTTCCCTTTGGCTTACAGGTGAACAGTCTGCATGTGGCTGACCCAGTGGAGACAGTGCTGCAGCTCCAGGACTGCAGCATCTTTATCAAGATTATCAACACCATGTGAGTATGCATTCTTCACATCCTAGCTAGTGGTGGGGATTTGCACTTGACTGTTGGGTGGGCTCTTACCAGAAAACCAGGTGGGGAAGGAGTCTCAAAGGCTTACACCTTGACCTTGCCTTTCTAGTTACTGGACCTCTTAGAGGGAGAGGTTTCAGTCTTATTGTATCCAAAGACCTCACTTTGGCACAGAAGGCTCTTCAAGCCCCCTATGCACAATTCCATTTTTTTCTGCCTCAAAAGTAGTTTTCTGTAACCCTTTTTTTGAGACTCACCCTTGCCACAGTGTCTCACTATGATGGATTGTGTGTGTATGTGTGTGTGTGTGTGTGTGTGTGTGAAATGTATGTGAGTGAATATGGATGCTTGTGTGCCCCAGCACTCTGGCGGGTAATTTTAAGAAGTTGTTTCCTCTCCTGCTATGGGCTTTGGGGATTAAACTCAGGTACTAGGCCTGTGAGTCTGCTCCCTTTTACCTACAGAGCCCAGCCGAGTGGATAAGGGCATGCTGGAATTCTGTGGTGGCAAGACTAGTGCTGCTGAGTAGCCCAGGACAGATAACCCCACAAGAATCGTTTCTGGTTCGGACTGGCACCTGTTTCAGTTCCTTTGAAAGAAATCAACTAGCCCAAATACTAGCTTTATCTTTCCCAGTTACTCTGGCAGGACATTTCAGCATCTTACTGAATTCCTTTCTCTCCTTGGCATTGACTTAGGCCACTGGCTCTTCTTCCTTGTTGTACTTGTTTTTCCAGACAGGGTTTCTCTGTGTAACCCTGGCTGTCCTGGAACTCGATCTGTAGAGCAGGGTGGCCTTGATCCACCTGCCTCTGCCTCCGAAGTGCTGGGATTAAAGATTTTTTTTTTTTTTTTTTTTTTTTTTTTTAAATCCTCTGCCTCATTCAGGATACCTGGCCCTCATGACCTCATTCTTCTGCTTGTTCCAGTTTATTCCCATTGTATGAGCTCAAGAATATTTCTTAAATCTTCTTCGCTTGCAGTGCTTCAGTGACATTATAGGTAGCAGATTGAAATCCTAATCATTTTTTTTTAGTCGAGACAGAGTCTAATGTAGCTAGCTTCAATTGACTATGTAGTGAAGGATGGTCTTGAATTTGTCTCCCGGGTGCTAGGATTGTAGGCGTCTGTCACCATTACCTGACTGACTTAAAATCTTTATGCTAATGGTAAAGGTTATTTACTAAGCTAGGTATGTTGTGCTCTGAAGCAGGGGAATTAATTGCAGGTGAGTATGACCAGCATAGAGAAAAATCTTTTAAACTGGCTGTGGTGGTGCATGCCTGTCCAGCTTCCAGGCCTACCTGGTCTACATTGTAGAGAGACCCTATCTCACTGCCTTCCCCAGAAATGTTTTGTCAGAATTCTAGTTTACTTCTTGCTTGAATTTGGTTTCTGCTTCCTGTCTTTGGTCCATTATTTAGACCCTGTAGAAAGCACTAAATCTTGATGATGTTCAGTGTCTTGGTGCTGCTTAGCTTGTGTTCTTGTTGCCTATAAACTGGTGGCTAGAGGTTCTTTTTTCTTTCCTCAAGGGTACCTTATAGGTAAGGTTATATTCCACCCGTAAACCAGCAGTTTGTGGTTCCTAAAAAGTCATTTGTTCCAACAGTTAAGAACACTGTTGAATCTCAGCACCCATGTAACCCAGGCACCCTGCAAATGCTTTTTTAACTTCAGCTCTGTGGAATTCAGTGGCTCTTATTAACTTCTGTCTGCACACAAATGCCTGTACCTACACACATTTGTGCATATACTCACACAGGCATACACATAAACAATATACATAACAAACTAAAATAGCAAAACAAAACAAAACAAAACAAAAAAACCAATTTTTTTTTCCCCCAGCACTCGTGAGGTAGAGGCAGTCGGGCAGTTAGTTCTCTGTAAGTTCTAGGTCAACAGGCCAGCCAGGACTACTGACATAATTCTTACTATATTCAAACCTTCCTAGAGTGGTGGATTGCGGCATCTGTAATCAACAATGGGCAAATCCATTAGGCTGGCATTACCTAGCCTACCCTTTAATTTTACCATCATTAAAAGACCATGACTAGATATAATACCCTGTGTGTTATAATGTACATTATGGGGTGTGTGTGCACGCATGCACACAGACACACAGACACACACACATGTTTTTGAATTCTGAATAGATAAGAAGTTTTTGCTTTTGAAAAAATTAATTTCTAGGCTGGAGACATCTCAGTGGTCAAGAGCACTGGTTGGTTGATCTTGCAGAGGAGCTAAGTTTGATTCCTGCTACCCACATGAAGTTCTGTAACTCCAATTCCAGGGGATTTGATGTCTTTTTCTGGCCTGCATGGGCACCAGTAGCTCAAGGTGCATAGATCTACATGCAGGCAAAATACCCATACACAGAAAAACTTTGTTTTAAAGAGAAAAGATAAATTTCCTGGACTTAATAAAAAGCAGTAGGTGGTTCATATTGTATAGATTTTCCTAGGGGGGGTGCATAGAAGTGGCCGAGTATCACAGATGGGGTGCTGGCAACAGACCAGAAAGACATTCTACTCCAGTTTAACTTGGTGAGTCCATGGGTTTATTACATAGGAGCAGAGGTGACTCATGCTAGAATGCTGACAGCTCAGCCCAGCAGGTCTTTGTAGTCCCTGTGCAGTGTGCCAGCATCTTTAGGAAAGTGTAACTCTTCACTGCTTATGTAATCTAGAGAAGGCTTTGTTGGTGAGCTTCCTGAGATGCTTCATGTCCTCAGCATGGTTAGGATACCTTCTGTCTCCCAGAGAAGTGTTTGTGAGGAATCTGCTGCCCCACAGTTCAGAAGTAAGGATGTGTGCTCTTGGTTTAGCCAGCCACTCTTGGATTATTTCAGAGGGAAATTTAAGATTCTTATTTTCTCTTGTAGAGTGCTGTATGAGTCTTAGACTAGCAGACATTGCGATCCCAGGTTAACCTTTGCTTCTGTCAGATACAAGATAGCACAGAGCAGTTGCCTTTGGGAAAGCAGGCATCCTTCGTCAGGGTGCTGTGGATGTTGCCTTTCAATAGTCTACTGGTTCTCCTCCACATCAGAACCTCTCTCTCGAGGGAAGGAGTGCAGACTAGGCAGAAGATGCATGGCACTTGGCTTTTTACCTTTTTAATGGGAAAAAATGGATTGGCATTGGCTCCTGAGGATTTTCTCTTTCATTCTTCTGTATGTTCACAGTGTGAAAAAGCAAAATAGTTGTCCTCTCTCTTTGATAGCTTTGAGACTTGAAACTTGAATAGCAAAACTTAATATAAAGGCCTGGTGATTATAATGATTACTCCTTCTTCTTCTCTGCCTTTTTTCCTTCCTTTGCTTCTCCCCTCTCTTCCTCCTTCTCTTCCTCCCCCCTATCTTTCCTTTTATTCTCCTGGCTACAGACAGGATCTCATTATGCAGCCTTGTCTGGCCTAGAACTATGTAGATGAGGCTGGCCTTGAACTCATGGAGACTCACCTGTCTGCCTCTGCCACCCAAGGGCTGGGAGAAAAGATTTTTGATTGTTTTTTTTCTCTCATAAGGAACTGATATTTGTCTTACTGATGTTTACCTCTCATTAAAAAGCATCTCTCAGCTATCAGGTCAGCCTGGATGTTCTTTCTCAGTACCTGCTAGATGCCTAACTTTGTACCAGCAGCTAAAGTGGGTAGTTAGGTGTATGTGGTGCCCTTGTGGATATCTGAGCATTGTAGGATACCTGAGTGGGTGATGGAGGCTTGATAGCTGCCGTTCTAGATAGCTTCGTAATAGTTTGAGAACTGAGCAATCCAGGATGAGCTGCATTTGTCTAGTACAGTGATTCTCAACCTGTGGGTCAAGATTCCCAGGTAGGTTGAACAACCCTTTCACAGAGGTCATTGAATATCAGATATCCTGCTATCAGATATTTACATTACAATTCATAGCAGTAGCAAAATTATAGCTGTGAAGTAGCAACAAAAATAAATAATAAATAATAATTTTATGGTTAGGGGCCACCGTGGCATGAGGATCTGTATTAAAGGGTCTCAGTTCCAGGAAGGTAAGTATCAGTGTCCTAGGACTGATATGTTTCATGTGGCTTTACTTTTGCCAGGGGCAGTATGAAAAAAAATTTTGTAGTCAGATAGGTTTATTGGATATTGTGTTTGTTACACACTGTTCTTTAGAAAGTGTTCAAGCTACATGACAGTGTAGCTATGGAGTCTCCAGGAGTTTGAGACACTGAGGGAAGAGTACCCGCCTATGCGTTCAAGACAAGCCTGGGAAACACAGGAAGATCTGTCTCAAAACAAACAACAAAGAGAAAAAGATAGAAAACATCTGTATCTTTATGTGTGTATAAATTTTAAGATTTGTTTATTATGTATATAGTGTTCTGCCTGCATGTCAGACGAAGGCACCAAATTTCATTCTAGATGGTTGTGAGCGACCATGTGGTTGTTGGGAATTGAATTCAGGACCTCTGGAAGAGCAGCCTGTGCTCTTAAACTCTTTAGTTATCTCTCTAGCCCTATTGACATATATTTTAAATGTTAGCTTGACCTTGAATTTCTAATCCTTCTGTCTCTAGTTCAAATGCTGAGAATCAGCTTTGGTTCTTTCCCAGACCTAGGACAGGCTGGGTCTATAGGGGAAAGGGGAGTATTGTGGGCAAACAGTGAGGCAGAGCTGGCTAGCTACTCCTGTCCTAATGCTTGCTCTTTTTTGTTTGTTCTGTTTTAGCCACAACACTGAAGAGGGCCAGCAGATTCTTCAGCAGCCAGTGCCAGAAAGACTAGACTTTGTTTGCAATTTCTTACAGAGTAAGTGTCTTTCTTAACTAGATGGACAGCGCCTGCTCCTAGGACTTGGGAACCAGAGGACTTAATCATGGGTGTCTGGCTGAATAAAAGTTCAAGGCCCCCTACTCTAGCAAAAAGACAACCACAGCTGTGTCAGCCTCCCTGGATTGTGAGATGCCTCTGCTACCAGCTTATGTTAAGGAAAATGCTCCTTCAGTCCCAGAGACCATGTCAGGTCCAAGTGGATCAGAGGGTTGACATCACTGTGTTCACTCATTGGTCTTGAGTGTGGTCTCCCTATTTTGAAGGAGAGAGGAAGAGGTTCACATTACCCTTGTCAGAAAACTTTCACTTGGAGAAAAAAAAAACCTTTTTTAGGTTGTAGGTAAGGGGCACAGCATGGGTGTTTTAGACATAGGTTCTCAGTAGGGTAGATGGTATGGAGATAATAATTACTTGTCAGGTTTGTGGCGAGATTAAGAATGTTTGTGAAGCTGGGAGGTTGTGATGCCCAGCATCTGGACAGCAGAGGCAGGCAGATCTTAGAGTTTGAGTTCTATAGAGCAAGAGGGGGAAAAAAGAATGTTTGTGAAACTTGGGGCACAGAGCATGTCAGCTCCCTTTCCCTGGTTGTCATCGTACCCCAGAGTCTGACAACTTTAACATGGGGAGCTGCCTGCTATTTCTAACTCAAGAGAATTATAGGGAAGGTGAGATTTTTGTTCCTTCAGGCTATTACTGTGAAGTGCTCTGGCAGAATAAGGGCCTGGTATCCTCTGTTGCTATAATTGGACTCACTGTAGACCTCCTACACAGCCTTAGTTAGAATAGAACTTTAGGATGAGCTCATATCTCTAGCTCCTTCTGTAGTGCTAAGTAGGAGAGGTGATGAGTTGGCAGGTGACTGTAGGATCTTGACCTAGAGTTACTGCTAATGCTTTGGCACTTTCTTCTAATATTACCCATGGAGCCCCTGGGCTGCCCCAAGGTAGAACTGACTTCAGGTGGAAATATAAGACAGGTGAGAGAGAACCTCAGGAATAAGGGCCCTTTGTCTTAGAGTCTCCTCAGAGGCTATAATTCTGCTTCTGAAGTTGAGTTTTAAGAGTTTAATGTTTGCTGCTTGTTGTCATTGCAGAAAACTGGAAACATCCCTTGTCTACACAATGCCTGGTGTCTGTGCAGAAAGTGATGGAGGGTTCTGAGATGGAATTGGCCAAGGTACCTATGGGATACCAGACTTGGGTAGCAAGGACCTGAGAAATTTGCAACGTTCTTGCTGAACCCGAATGAGCTGTGCTAAGTGCTTTCTTTATGGGACTGCAGTCCTGGAGGCAGGGTAGCCAGTTGACTGAGCCAGTGGCCATTTTTTGTCCAAGCATTCTGGGATCCCATGATCTTTTGACAAAGAAGTTTACTTGATCAACACTGAGGTCCACTGAGGTTCCACTGGAACCAGTTCTTGCTTAGTGATCACCATATTTTTCTTTCAAGCTCAATTGACTTTTCTCTTCGGAGTGTTGGTCTATAGAGGGTGGTGTTTTAAGGTCTTAGGCTCATGATTCCATAAGTCTAGGATTACAGCTATGTAGAAATCCTAACACCTGTCCTTTTGTACCATAAGCATCAAGCCTTTGGGTTTAATTATTACTAGTAGTAGTATTTTTGGTTTTTTGAGACAGGGTATCTCTGTAGCCCTGGCTGTCCTGGAACTCACTCTGCAGACCAGGCTGGCCTCAAACTCAAGAGAGCCACCTGCTTCTGCCTCCTGAGTGCTAGGATTAAAAGCATAGGCCACTACTGCCTGGTGAGCTCCTGGATTTATTTTTGAAAAAGATGTCTCCTGGCTTTTTTGTTTTGTTTTATTTGTTTGTTTGTTTGGGGTTTTTTTTGACGTGCATTGGTGTTTTGCCTGCATGTATGTCTCTGTGAGGGTATTATGATATCCCTGGAATTACCCCAGGTATTATTCCTGGAGCTGGAGTTACAGATAGTTGTGAATTGAATTTTGGTTCTCCAGAAAAGCCAGTGCTCTTAACCACTGAGCCATCTCCCATCCTGGGACTGTTAAGGATGATTGGGGACTGTTGATTATAGAATTCTGAAAGAGAATAGCTCAGAGTCCTCAGAACGGCTCTGTAGTGGGAGCACCAAGGAGAGAGATATTTCCCTCAGTGATGGCCACCTTTTTTGTTTGGCTTCTAGATGGTAATGCTGTTTTTATATCACTTCACCATGAGCTCCAGAAATCCCCGGGACTGGGAACAGTTTGAATATAAGATTCAGGTAGGCTCTTGTACCTTCATCCCACTTGCCAGCCTAGCCTGGCTTTCCTTCACCCAATCATTTCTCTCCTTAAATAAAAGTTATTATTCTATAAAAAAGTTAATGTTTGTACTAATGACAGCCATTCATTGTTTAAAGAAACAAAAGAAAATGTTGAAATTCAAAGAAGGAAGTTATATTGTCAGTAATCTCATCTCTAGACACAACTGTTAATTTAAGGGATTGACTTCTGAGACTTGTTTTATATGCATTTTTTTTTTTTAAACTTTATTTATTTGCCTTGGTGTTTTGCCTGGAACTGGAACTACAGACAGTTGTTAGCTGCCATGTGGGTGCTGGGAATCGAACCCCGGGTCCTCTGGAAGAGCAGACGGTGCTCTTAACCACTGAGCCACCTCTCCAGCCCCTATATGCATGTTTTTAATTGTCCTCTGTATTTGGAGACTGTGTGGAGGTTACTTCCTTTTTCCATGTGTATCCTTATGGGTGGACTTGATATCCCACTCTCGTAGGGGTTATTTGCAAGAAGTCAGCAAAGTTACATATGAAAGCTCTCTGGTAGGGAAGAATAAGCAGAGCCAGTGTGCTGTGGGGCATGCCATGGAGTTTCAGCTTTATGGGAAAAGAAATATCCAGGAAGTCCTAGGGTCAGCACTGCTGGATGCATCCCCAAGCTCCCCTTTACAGTGATGTTGGTTTTTCTCTCTGTGGCCCAGGCTGAGTTAGCTGTCATCCTGAAGTTTATGCTGGATCATGAGGATTCACTAAACCTTACTGAAGACCTAGAGAATTTCTTGGAGAAAGGTGAGTAGAGCCACTTGTGAGGATCCACTCTCTTCTCTCTGAGCAGAGAGCTGCTGGGATCCTCTGACCCCAACACATGGCACAGAGTTGGTATTAAGGAGTCATGTGTGATGGAAGGTGATTTCTTAGCCATGTTCCTAATACCTCAGATCATCTGGAATGGCTCCCTGCTGCCTGACAATTCAGCAGGATTCTTGTAAGTGATCTCATCTGCAGTATGGTGGTCTGGACTCCCACTTCTCATATTGTTTTGTTTTGCTTTTTATCCTGTTTTATTTTCTATGTATGGGTATTTTGCCTGCATGTATGTCTGTATACCTTATGTGTGCCTGGTGCCCACAGAGGCTAGAAGAGTTATAAGCTGTCATATGGATGGTGGGAATTGAACTTGAGTCCTCTTGAACTGCTAAGCCATCTCTCCATCTCCTTAGCTTTTGTCTTTGAAAGTCCAGGCTTAGAATAGGCTTAGAACTTGGAGATAATAAACATCTTTTGGAAACCTTCGTGTTGTAGGTGGGAGGCAGGCACATTATAAACTCGTAAGCCCGATAAGCAGACCAAGTGTAGATACGACACGGATCTTACAAAACCGAGAGTTCTTCATGTCTCCTTCTACCAGTACACTGAGCTGTAGTTCTGGGAAAGTTCTCTTCTGCTGTTAAACTTGGGTGAGACTCTTGATGTTTATGAGGTTGACGTTGAGAATGGGAGTCTGGAATGTAACAAAGCTCTCTGAGTCAGATGTAAGTTTGCAGGTCAATTTTCGGCCATTGAAGCTGCAGATGGACAGAGCAGTGAAGCCCCATCACATCTCCGGGAAGAGGGAGAAGTGGTGGGGTGATTAGAGGTGGTAAAGTCCTGAGAATGTAGTTAAGGGAACTAAAGGAGGAGAGTATTTGATCTCTTGGTGATAGATTTGGAAGTGTTCCCAGAGGCTAGTGGCATCAGTACAGACTGTTAAAGTCTGTGGGCAGATTGGGTGCTGGGCTTTCATGATGCATTTGCCATGGTGACATTAGGGCTTGTTCCAGTTTCTGAGTGTCAGAGGGATTTCCTCACTCTACTGTGTTCTTTTGAATAATTTGTTCTAAGAAAGTGGAAGCCTGAACTTGATTTTAGTTAAAGGCCTTGACCTTGTGGGCCAAGTTCTGCCTACTATTGCCTCTTGAGTTTCTATGTGTCTGCAGATTCAGACCTACTAAGGTAGTAGTGTTCTCCTGTTATGTGAAAGTGAAAATTTGCTCACCCACTTCAAACACTTCTTGGCCTGTTTTTCTGCTTTTTATTCCTAGTTCCTTACACTTTTTCCGGTACTGTCTCTGAAGAGCTTTCTCCACCCAGCCACCAGGCCAAGAGGAAGATTCGCTTTTTAGAAATACAGAGGATTGCTTCATCTTCCAGTGAGAACAAGTATGTGCTGGGCTTCTCCCTGGCCTGGTGTCTCCACATCTATCTTGTTAGTCCTTGGATACTGGAGGCCAAGCTGGTACCCAATCCTTTATAGGAAGTACTTTGGGGGTTCTGTTCATTTGGCATCTGTCAGGAGTTAGTCTTCCTTCAGAAGCAGGACACTTCCTATTGGACGGTGGTAGCACACACCTTTAATCCCAGCACTCAGGAGGCAGAAGTAGGCAGATCTCTGTGAGTTTTAGGCCAGCCTGGACTACAGATCGAGTTCCACGACAGCCAGAGCTACACAGTAGAACCCAGTCACATTGACCTCCCAAACCAGAACTGAATATGCTCACCAGTGCTGTCCCATCCCTAACTGCTGCATACTTCACACCTTAGGCTCTTACCCTGCTATCTTTGCCATCTCTTTCTGTAGCTTCCTCTCAGGGTCTCCATCCTCTCCTATGGGCGACATCTTGCAGACCCCACAGTTCCAGATGAGACGGCTGAAGAAACAGCTGGCAGACGAGAGGACCAACAGGGATGAGCTGGAGCTGGAGCTGTCTGAGAGCCTCAAGCTCCTTACTGAGAAGGGTAGATAGATACCTGACAGAACATGTGGGTGGGTGTATTGGGATCTGCATCTTGGTGACAGCTTGACAGTGGGACTTGAGGCTCAGCCCTGGCACAGGTGTCAGGCTGACCTGCTAGACACTGGGTTCTAATCCTGCACCGTGTCCCTCTCCTGTGAATGGACACTGTTGGCCTCTTTCCTGTCTCCTGGCTCTTTGCTAACTCCCCTCCCCTGGGCAGATGCACAGATTGCCATGATGCAGCAGCGCATTGACCACCTGGCCCTCCTGAATGAGAAGCAGGCAGCCAGCTCGCAAGAAGCCGGAGAGCTTGAGGAGCTCCGAACCAAGAATGAGAGGTACGACTCTCCCTGCCGCCCTTCCAGCATCTGGGCTCTGCTGCTGCTGCAGTCTCACTGCTCTCTCTCCGGCAGCCTTACCGAGCGTCTGCATGAGACTTTGAAGCGGTGTCAGAATCTGAAGACAGAGAAGAACCAGATGGATCGAAAGATTAGCCAGCTTTCTGAGGAGAATGGAGACCTTTCCTTTAAGGTGAGCCGGGCTGGCTGTGCATAGAGGCCCTCAGGGCTGAAGTGATCAGAAGTTTCTCAAGGTTGAGAAGACTGTTTAGAACCTGGCTCAGTCCTTAGTCCTTCCCTAGACCTGCCTGCATGCCTAGTCCCTTTCCCTGTTACTGGTTCCTGCAGGGGCACTTGGGCAGCCCTAAATGTTGATGTGTGCTCCTGAACGAGAGATCTGATTGGCTGTGAATGGATTGAAGGTGGGGAAGGATCTCTGGAGGTCCAGGGCCTGGCCTTCAAGTAGGAGTTAGAGAGGCTGTCTGTCAGCTTTGACCTGCTCCTGTCTCAGGTGAGAGAGTTTGCAAGCCACTTGCAGCAGCTGCAGGGTGCGTTCACTGACCTGCTGGAGGAGCACAGCAAGGCCTCTCAGGAGTGGACGGAGAAGCAGGCTCACCTGGAAAAGGAGCTCAGCACAGCCCTCCAGGATAAGGTGAGCTCTGCCTGGGGAGCTAGCCTCAGTCCGTCACTCTGCTGGGCCCTGGAGTGATGAGCTGCCTTGTCAGGGTTTAGTCGTGTGTTGTAATAGGTTGAGTGCGTATACCTGTGAGCTCTGTGATACGCACAGTGTGGGTCTTGGAAAAGTTAATCAGTCTCTAAGGGGAATGGTGCCCAGCTAACTATTGTGAGATTAAACTTGACTTGTAAGCTCTTAGGGAACTAGTTGTGAATTCAGGTTGGGTATTCTTTGCTGAAATGCTTGATATCAAAAGTGTATCAGAGATAAGTTTTCTAGACTAATAAGTTGCTCATTCCTTAATCTAAAATTTAAATCACTCTAAAATAAGATTTTTTTTTTAAAGCAGCCTAGCTCTGTAGCCCAAGCTGTCTTTAGACTCTGTCCTCCAGTTTTTGTGTACGGAGTGTCAGAGTTACAGGGCTCTGTCATAGTGCTTTGTCTAAAATCCAGAACTTTGTAAGCATCTTGTCAGGGCTCATAAAGTTTTTTGGATTTGGGATTGGACGCCTAGTCTCTGTTACTGTTGCTGTCACTAAGAGCCCAGTTCTGCCATTCGCTAACTATGTAGCTCTAGAATGTGGGCAGCTTCCTTTGTTAAAGAGACAATAATAGCTCCCTCCCATATTTGTGGATGGATTAGCATTTCAAAAGTATATTCATCACGTTGCCTTATTTCCACAACTGAGCGGAAGTAGATGTGCGGCTGGGTCAGATGAGGCTCTGCAGGTATGGATGCCCAGACCTTTTTTTTTTTTTTTAAAGCATTTGGGCAGTATGTGAGTCTGTGTTTGTCTGAGGAAGGCTACATCAATGGATTTGGGAGTAGAAAGTCAGGTACTCAGGAAGTCCAAACCCATGGATAAAGTGTGAAGTGAGGGCCTTGTCTGATAATCAGGTGACTGTTAACACTTCCCTGTTTACATTGATCTCTTCTTTATTCCAAGAAATGTCTTGAAGAAAAGAATGAAATCCTTCAGGGAAAGCTTTCCCAGCTGGAAGAACAAACAGCTCACCTGTGTGAGGGCCCAGCCCCGGAAAAGGGTGAGGTGCTGGGTGACGCCTTGCAGGTAGGAATAGACAGAAGCAGCCAATAAGGCAATTTGATGGGGTTAGCTTGTAGTGTTGCATTGGTCCCCATTTGTCTCTTTATCCCAACAGCTGGAAACTCTGAAGCAAGAGGCAGCCAAACTTGCTGCAGACAACACTCAGCTCCAAGCCCGAGTTGAGACACTGGAGTGTGAACGGGGCCAACAGGAAGCCCAGCTGCTTACTGAGCGTGGCCACTTTGAAGAAGAAAAGCAGCAGCTGGCCAGTGTGATTGCTGACCTGCAGAGCTCCATCTCCAACCTCAGCCAAGCCAAGGAGGAGCTGGAGCAGGCCTCCCAGGCACAGGGGGCTCAGCTCACCGCCCAGGTGGCCTCTCTGACAGCACTCAATACCACCTTGAAGCAGCAGCAGGATCAAGAACTGGCCAGCCTGAGAGAACAGGCCAAAAAGGAGCAGGCTCAGATGGTACAGACCTTGCAAGAGCATGAACAGGCCACCCAGGGCCTCCGTCAGCAGGTGGAGCAGCTGAGCAGCAGCCTGAAGCTGAAGGAACAGCAATTGGAAGAGGCAGCCAAAGAGCAGGAGGCAGCCAGGCAGGATCACGCCCAGCAACTGGCCACTCTGGCTGAGGCTCGAGAGGCCTCTCTAAGGGAATGGGATACTGCTCGCCAGCAGCTGGAAACGCTGGACAAGGAGAAGGCTGCCAAGCTCGAGAGTCTACAGCAGCAGCTTCAGGCTGCCAATGAAGCTAGGGACAGTGCGCAGGCCTCAGTCACACAGGTCCAGCAGGAAAAGGCAGAGTTGAGCCAAAAGGTTGGAGAACTCCATGCCAGCATTGAAGCTGCCCACCAGGAGCAGCGTCAGGCCCAAGCTCATGTGACAGAGCTAGAGACCCAGCTAAAGGCCGAGCAACAAAAAGTAACTGAGAGAGAAAGGGTGATTCAGGAGAAGGCCCAGCTCCAGGAGCAGCTCCAGGCCCTTGAGGAGACACTGACGATGACCAAAGGCAGCCTTGAAGAAGAGCGGCGCAGGACTGCGAGCGCCCTGGAAGAGCAGCAGCGCCGCGTAGTCCAGATGGAGGCTGAGTCCCGGAGCCTGGTAGAGCGGCATGAGCAGGAGCAGAAGGAGCTAGAGCAGGAGAAGGCTGAGAAAAGGGGGCTGGAGGCCAGGTTACAGCAGCTTCAGGAGACTCATCAGGTTGAGACTGAAGCCTTGCGGCAGGAGCTGGCAGAGGCCACAGGCTCCCAGCACAGAGCTGAGAGTAAGAGTGAGCAGCTCAGCAGGGAGGTGGAGAGCTGGCAGAAGCAGTTTGAAGCTAAACATCAAGAGGAGGCAAAATATGCTGCCATGTTCCAGGAACAACTGAGGGCTTTGAGGGGGGATTGGGAGAAGACTGGCCAAGAGGCACCCGAGGCGGCAGGAGAGATCCACAGTGAGGGCCAGGTAGGCCAGCAGCAGAGTCAGCTAGCCCAGCTTCATGCCAACCTAGCAAGTGCTCTCCAGTATGTTCAGGAGAAAGAAGTCAGGGCCCAGAAGCTGGCAGATGATCTCTCTACTCTGCAGGAGAAGATGGCTGCCACTAACAAGGAGGCGGCCTGCCTGAAGACCTTAGTGCTCAGGGCAGAGGAGCAGCAGGAAGTGGCCTCACTTGAGTTACTCAGAGAGCCCCCCAGGGCTGGAAACAGAGAGAGTGACTGGCCAGAAGAACAGCAGAGACGGCCATTCTCCAATACACAAGCAGCACTAAAGGCTGTGGAGCGTGAAGCTGAGCAAATGGGCAGTGAAGTGGAGAGGCTGAGGGCAGCTCTGATGAAGAGCCAGGGGCAGCAGCAAGAAGAACGTGGGCAGCAGGAGAAGGAAGTGGCACGGCTGACCCAGGAGCGGGGCCAGGCCCAGGCTGACCTGGCTCAGGAGAAGGCAGCCAAGGCAGAGCTTGAGATGCGGCTGCAGAACATCCTCAACGAGCAGCGTGTGGAGTTCGCTGCCCTGCAAGAAGCCCTTGCTCATGCCCTGTCGGCAAAGGAAGGCAAAGACCAGGAGCTTGCCGAACTTCGTGGGCAAGAGGCCACTCAAAGAACAGAGCTGAAGGAGCTTCAGCAGACTGTGGAACAGCTGAAAACAGAGTTAGAAAAGAAAGAAAAAGAAGAGGCTGCTGGCCCAGGAACCCCGCTGGAGACAGCTCAAAAGACAGAGGCAGCAGGCCCTGAGCTGGAGGCTCTTCGGGCAGAGGTCAGCAAGCTGGAGCAGCAGTGCCAGCAGCAGCAGCAGCAGGTCGAAGGCCTGACACACAGCCTGGAGTCTGAGCGTGCTTCCCGGGCTGAGCGGGACAAAGCCCTGGAGACACTGCAGGGCCAGTTAGAGGAGCAGGCTCGGGAGCTAGGGCACAGTCAGGCTGCCTCAGCTTCAGCTCAGAGGGAGTTGACAGCCCTCCGGGCCAAAGCCCAGGACCACAGCAAAGCTGAGGAAGAGTGGAAGGCCCAGGTGGCTCGTGGCCAGCAGGAGGCGGAGAGAAAAAGCAGTCTCATCAGCAGCTTGGAAGAGGAGGTCTCCATCCTGAACCGCCAGGTTCTAGAGAAGGAGGGGGAAAGCAAGGAGTTGAAACGCCTGGTCGTAGCTGAATCGGAGAAGAGCCAGAAGCTGGAAGAGAGGCTGCGCCTGCTCCAGCTAGAAACAGCCAGCAGTAGTGCGAGAGCAGCGGAGCGCAGCTCAGCTCTACGGGAGGAGGTGCAGAGCCTCCGGGAGGAGGTGGAGAAACAGCGGGTAATTTCCGAGAACCTGCGGCAAGAGCTGGCCTCACAGGTCGAGCGAGCTGAGGAACTGGGCCAGGAGCTGAAGGCCTGGCAGGAGAAGTTCTTCCAGAAGGAGCAAGCACTCTCGGCCCTGCAGCTGGAGCACACCAGCACACAAGCCCTGGTCAGCGAACTGCTGCCTGCCAAGCACCTTTGTCAGCAGCTGCAAGCTGAGCAGGCCGCCGCCGAGAAGCGCCACCGAGAGGAGCTAGAGCAGAGCAAGCAGGCAGCTGGCGGCCTTCGGGCAGAGCTGCTGCGGGCACAGCGGGAGCTTGGGGAGCTCGGGCCTTTGCGGCAGAAGGTGCTCGAGCAGGAGCGAGCAGCCCAGCAGCTACGGGCAGAGAAGGCCAGCTATGCAGAACAGCTGAGCATGCTGAAGAAGGCACATGGCCTGTTGGCAGAGGAGAACCGGGGGCTAGGAGAGCGGGCCAACCTTGGCCGCCAGTTTCTGGAAGTAGAGCTAGATCAAGCCCGGGAGAAGTATGTGCAGGAGTTGGCAGCTGTGCGGACTGATGCTGAGACCCATCTGGCTGAAATGCGGCAAGAAGCACAGAGTACTACCCGGGAACTGGAGGTGATGACTGCCAAGTACGAAGGTGCCAAGGTGAAGGTCCTGGAGGAAAGGCAGAGGTTCCAAGAAGAGAGGCAGAAGCTCACTGCCCAGGTAAGGTCTCCGTCCTGTGCCCTCCGCATCCTGTAGCCCTCCTCTCTACCCCAGCTCTGTACTGCAGCAGCCTGCTTCATTCACTGAGTAGCATAAAAAGAAAGTGACTGATAGACTTCAAAGTTTGTCCCCAAGAAAATGTTGATGATAGCCTGTAGTGGTGCCTGCCTGTAATCCAACATTTGGGAGGCCAAGGCAGGAGGAGGAGGTGAATTTGAGGCCACTTTGGGTTAAATAGTCAGGTCCTGTTTGAGCTCCCACAGCCCTCCCCCCACCCCCAATAAGGACAATACCTATGATCTCCTTTTCCTTGAAAGCTAATTCTGAAGAGTTAGGTTGAAGCAGGCAAACTGGCTTTTTATTTGTCTGGTGTTTTAAAGCAGGGTCTAGTGTCACTTAAGCCAGCCTTGAATTCACTATAAAGATCGTCTTGAACTCTATCTTTCTGCCTTCACCTCCCAAGTGCTGTGAAAGCAGGCACACTAGATTCTATTCCCTGGCTCCAACTGGCTCCCTCCCCTC